>CM051263.1:11444913-11649913 GCA_027921565.1 Artemia sinica | reverse complement strand
GGGAGGGAGTTATTTGGGGTTGAAGTTTATGAGAAGGATGCTGTGGGTAAGGGTGTGGTTTTGAGGCATTATTAAAAGGCGGGACTGGACCGGGCTTGAGAGAAAAGGAGGACAGCGGACAAATTATGGGAATATTATTAAGTTGGGATGGAACTACGGTGGAATTCGTCTTACTATTTGAAGTTTTAGAAACTCTGCATGGATGTGTTACCTGTGGATCATTCTTAAACCAGATCATTCTTACTCTTAAACCAGAGTCATACTGGTAGGGTAGCCAGGGGGGATAAAGTGCAAGGGAAGGGAAAAAGGTTTCCTGGTGATCTGGGAATAAGCCAAATTGGGAGTGTTCTTTATATGGGGCAAGATGATGCTGAGGGAGGGAAGTACGGTGGGGGTGTCTGAGAGGGGAGGGGTTTGTTTCGGCAAATAACGGGTGGAGTCCAGAACCGGTCGGTAACTTCTTGGACGCACGGAGAAGAACGGAGTCGAAAGGAAGTGGATTTTTGGGAGGAAAATGAGTGAGGAAGGGTTTGGGGATGGTCCGAATTGAGTAAAGTGATTGTGGGGGTTGGACTGACTGGGTAGGCGTAAGTACTTGGGGCGGAGGATTGTTTCGAGGTAAGTACGATCCCACCCCCAACTTATCAGATTATGATGAAATTCTATGGCTGAGCCTCAGACCGAAAGTACTTCCCCGCCCTTTCAATTTAATTGTAACCGCCGTTTTTTATCATTCCCCTAACCAAAGTATTGACCAGAAACGCAAATTTATACAACAATTTCTTATAAGTGCTGACTTTGTGTTATCAAAGTATCCGAACGCTGGTATTTGCTTACTTGGCGATGCAAATGACCTGAGGATAGACTCTATCTGCACCTCTCTTAATATTAAACAACTGGTCAAAATATCTACAACAAAAGGTAACACCTCTCTGGATGTTATTTGTTCAAACATGAGTAAGTATTACAACTCCCCGCAAGCACTGCCACCACTAGGAGGCAGTTACCACTATTGTCTTCTTTTTTCTCCCTCCTCAGCCATTGAACATTCCTTTACTACCTCCATTGGGGTTTGCCGTCCCCTCAGTGACACAGGACTTTTTTCTTTTGGATCATGGCTGACCAGTGAAAGTTGGTCAGACCTTTATAATTCTAATAACCTTGATGACAAAATTTTGATTTTTCACAAAAAACTAATTGATTCCTACTCATTATGCTTCCCAGAAAAAAAAAAATCAGAAAATGCTCCAGTGATAAACCTTACATAAATAATCACATAAGAATATTAATCCGCACGAAAATAAGCTTATTTAAGAGGGGTAATTTAGCTGAAGCAAATAAGTTAAGAAAGGAATTAAAAAGTCAAATTAGAAAAGCTGCCCGAGCCTATTATAAAAATAAATACTTGCGCCATGATAAACCAAAGAACTGGTACTCTGAAATTAAAAACCTTACCGGCAAGAGTCAAGAACAACTAAATTTTAATATAAATGAACCTCCAAAGACCACAGCTAATGACCTCAATAAGTTTCTGGCTTCTATTATCCAGAGTCTCCCACCACTATCTTACGCATTTCCAGATATTCCTGATCCTTTTTCCCTCCCACATATTTCTCCACTTGATGTTGTAAAAAAAATTGAAAAACTAAAACGATCAAGCATTTGCCCTTTAGATATTCCTGTTCCTCTGATTAAAGCTTTCAGTGATTACCTGTCAAAACCCCTATCCACCCTGTTTAATGAAATTACCGAATCTGGACAGTTCCCTCAATATTGGAAACAAGGCTTTATAACCCCAGTCAAAAAGAAAAATGGGAAGCCTGGCTTTGATGGCATTCTTCCTATTACCCTCACCTCGATTTTTTCAAAATTGTATGAAAGTTTTCTCGCAGACTGGCTTAAGATGAAAGTCCTCCCCCTCATTGATCTTAGACAGTTTGGTAATCTCAAATCCACGTCAACCTCTCATTACCTGATCCATCTTGTTGATACCATGGGTAAATTACTTGAAAAACCTAACACTTGGCTTAATCTAATTTCTGTTGATCTTCAAAAAGCCTTCGATTTGATTAACCACAATTTACTAATAAATAAACTTATAAATGAATTCCACATTGAAACTTTCCTTGTTAAGCTCGTTGCCTCTTTTCTTTCTAATAGATCTCAAGCAGTTAAATATCTAAATTGTTTCTCAGATCATCTCCCCATATTTAATGGCATTCCTCAGGGCCCTCTCCTTTTTTCTCTTATGATTAATAGCCTTTCAACCCTTTATGACAATAGGTGGAAATCTGTCGATGACTTGACAGTTTTAGAGATATGTCATAAAAACATCTTTAGCAACCCAATGGGCATACTCCAAGATATTGCCTGTGAGGCCTCTTCCCTTGACATGACAGTTAACCCTTCTAAATCTAAGTCTCAGTAAGTTTCCTTAAATCCCCTTCCCTTTTTCTTGCCCCTATTCCTCCTAAAACCTCTGTCACATCTCTTAAACTCCTTGGTGTTACAATTTCTTCCAATTTGAAATGGGATGCCCATATAAATAATATCCTACGACAAGCAAACTCCTCGCTTTCCCTCCTTAAACTTTTAAATAAATTCAGTTGCCCCAATCACATTTACTACAAGTATACATTTCTTTTGTGCGTCCCATATTAGAGTATGCTTGTCCTGTGTGGCACCCTGGCCTCTCAAATGAAGCAACACAAAAAATTGAAAATGTCCAAATAAGAGCTCTAAGAATTATTTTTAAAGAGGGCAAGATACCGTATTTGCATTTGTTAAATATTTCAAACCTAGAGACCCTCGAGAGTCGAAGAAATAATTTGTGCCTCCGTTTTGGTAAGTTGGCACTTTTGAACCCCCGTAATGCGAACCTTTTCCCTGAATACCATGTACCTGATAGAAATCGTCCTCCACGAACTGTGTCCCAGCCTATCCCCACCTTATTTCCCATTCTTTGTACTACCTTGCGGTATAAGAAATCTTTTATCCTTTTTTTTACTGATATAATAAATAGTGGTTAATTTGTACATAAATTTTGTCTTTTCTCTTATATAATAAAAGAAACAGCTCGTTTTTCTTTATACTCTTTTTTTTTTGTTCCCTATCCCCTTTTTATGTTGTTTTTTAAACATTTGTTAATGTGTATATTATTTATTTTTTCAGTTTTATCAGTTTTTATCTTTTTAACTAGTTGCCATTTTGCAGTTTTTAATATAAGTGACAAAGGAATCATATAGCATTCCGATATTTAATTATTTTATTTTTTTGCATTGGTTGCCAATTTTTTAGTTGTTGTGCTTTTGTTATGATTTTCTTGCTTGTTTGTTTTTTTATGGACTTCGAAATTCGAATTCGGCCCTTCAGGGCTTGTGATAGTAATTTCTCGAAATAAATATCTTTTTTTTATCAATGATCAATAAACGTCTTTAAATAGATGGGTGAATTTCTATCTTAGACCAAAGCTGAAAAACTAATGTATACGGCTGGTAAAATGATTTGAAAATCAATAAGTACTTCATATTTATGCAAGTCAAAATGGTATCATTGCCATTCTTATTACAGAAGATGGCAACACACAATCGATCTTTATTAACTCAAATCAAGTAGAACGGGTATCAAGACCGTGTTTCATATGTGGATTTTCCAGAAACTAATTCACCTTTTGGGGGATCCAGGTTAGGTTCTCGTCCTAAAATGAAAATACAAAGATAATTTAATCACTGGAACAAAAGTATGAAATAAAGAGGAATCAGAAGATAAAAGTAATGTAGCTCAAAGGGCTTACCCATACTTTTTGGGGGGAAGGGGGAAAGTTTTCTGGGGTAGGGGTAGAACAAAACATAAAAACATACATACAAAACTTGCTTATATACATTTTCATTACTTTTTTACGAGTTGAACAACAATTTCGATGGGGAATCGAACCAAGTAGCGTCCCCCTGAATACAGCTTTGGGTGGCTCCCCTCAACGTTGGTCAAAGTTTTAGAAAAGCCATTCTCGTTAAAAATATTCAAGAAATTTAAAAAGTATGCCTCCGGGTATCCCATTTCTCTCACAGACTTGGGGCAAGGATCGTAAATAAAGAAAAATTATATTGTTTACACGAAGGACATTTAATTTGGAAAAGGGAGAATGTTTGATCCTGGGTGTGTCCAATAAAACCAAGGCTGTTAAGATTAAACTAGATTAAAAACACTATACACTTCCAAGTTCGCTTTCAACCTTCTTTCTATTTTGTTTTCTTTCATATGTAATATTTTGAACATTCTCCGATGAGATTTCTTTCGAGTATATTTTCTAGATAATATTTTCTATTATTTAATTCTTTCGAGTATAATATCTAAATTGCTTGTACAATAAAAATTATAGTTCAAGAAATATTCTAAAGCTTGATTTCAAATCGACCTAAATTTATGCTATAGTTACACTAAATAAAATGAGAGACAACGCTCAGAAAACCTTAGGAAATTTAAATAAGAATGTGATAGTTTAATTCTCAAAAAGGAAAAAAAAAGAAATATTTTGCGGTGATAAAGCGACCATATTAGCCAAACTCCTGTTTATTGTAATTTTGTTCCTTTATTTATTCAGCTATATCAATATTTGTGATCTTAATGTTTAGTTTGACTATTTTTATATTCTTTGATGGTAATTCTTGGTCATTTTAAGTTGAATTATTATATGACTTTATTTCTACTCGTTTGGAGTTCATTGTGGCTTTTTACTTTTCTTTGTAAAACCTATTATACCAATAAAAGGTGGGTACGTATATGAGAGGTAATACTGATTGGGCTTGATGTCACTGATACACAAACTTCTCCCCTTCAAATGGAATAGCTTACATAAATTACGGCTTGCATCGTTGTGTCCTAACAGCCTAAAAAAGATAGACACATGAGAGAGAGAGAGAGAGAGAGAGAGAGAGAGAGAGAGAGAGAGAGAGAGAGAGAGAGAGAGAGAGAGAGAGAGAGAGAGAGAGAGAGAGAGAGAGAGAGAGAGAGAGAGAGAGAGAGAGAGAGAGAGAGAGAGAGAGAGAGAGAGAGAGAGGAGAGAGAGAGAGAGAGAGAGAGAGAGAGAGAGAGAGAGAGAGAGAGAGAGAGAGAGAGAGAGAGAGAGAGAGAGAGAGAGAGAGAGAGAGAGAGAGAGAGAGAGAGAGAGAGAGAGAGAGAGAGAGAGAGAGAGAGAGAGAGAGGAGAGAGAGAGAGAGAGAGAGAGAGAGAGAGGAGAGAGAGAGAGAGAGAGAGAGAGAGAGAGAGAGAGAGAGAGAGAGAGAGAGAGAGAGAGAGAGAGAGAGAGAGAGAGAGAGAGAGAGAGAGAGAGAGAGAGAGAGAGAGAGAGAGAGAGAGAGAGAGAGAGAGAGAGAGAGAGAGAGAGAGAGGAGAGAGAGAGAGAGAGAGAGAGAGAGAGAGAGAGAGAGAGAGAGAGAGAGAGAGAGAGAAGAGAGAGAGAGAGAGAGAGAGAGAGAGAGAGAAGAGAGAGAAAGAGAAAGAGAGAGAGAGAAAGAGAAAGAGAGAGAAAGAGAAAGAGAGAGAGAGAGAGAGAGAGAGAGAGAGAGAGAGAGAGAGAGAGAAAGGTAGTAGTAAACTACTGAAACATTTTAACGAAAAAATGCCTTACTTCATACATTTCAAATATTTAACGTTCCATTGCGTTCATGATGCCGAGCTCCTGCTTGTTTAGCACCATATTAATAAAATCAATATAGCTCCAAATGTCATGTTGTGTAGAAATATGCCGCTTAAACTCGGTTTTTCCACAGCTATATTTGTTGAAGCCTAAATAATAAAAAAAAAAAAAAAATAGAAGGTTCACTAATTAAGCTTGACTTATGCAATTCCTACTTTCAGGTTTTTGCTAAATAGATTGAGCTTTCTGTACAATTTTGTATGGCTGTTGTGTTGGTTAAATTACACTTTGCGCGGGTTTAGGCTGGAGGACAGGAGGGGTGGGGAGGGGGCAGGGAAACAAAATATGTGGAAAGAACAAGTTAATTTCCTTTGAAATGAGTTCATAAAATATTACTAGCTCAACGAATAACAGGATTTTCAAAATTCTTAAACTTCGGAGATTGAAAAAGACTGCGATGCCAGAATAGGAAAAAAAGTTGTTTGAAGCATCGAAACTTATACTACTGAAAGCCCATGAAATTCCCCCTCCCAAGGAAAGTGCAGTCATTTGTTGGCTAAAAAAATGACCTATGAAGTACCCTAGCCAAAATCAAGCCCTCCATTTTATTTTACGTATACTATTTGTGAATAAAGGGCCCTAGGCATTACTCAGGGACTGGGGACGCACTGGTCATGTCAAACGTGGAATTCATATTTATTTGACCGTTAAACAATTTGAGAAAAATGGTTGTCCACTAATTTTGACCCCAGAGCTATAGAGACTCTTGGGACATGTGGGAAAGAGAGCAGGTAAACATCAAATCCCTTTACATCCTTTAGAAGAAAACTAAAGTTTTCGATTTCTATTTCAATAAGCCCCCTCAAGATATAATATGATACACATGAGGAAATGGAAATAGAGTACTTTAAATTTCAGTCTTTTTTTTTTTTTTACAGAAACTTGTTTGATTCATCTTAAAGTTTGATCAAAGACATTGAAAATATTTTTTATTGTGTAATTTGAATTATTGTGTAGTTCGACAATTATAGGGAAATCCAATTGTGTTTTGCGCAGGGGCGTCATGAGGCTCATTTTATTGGGGGGGGGCGATCTTCGATTAAATCGCTGCCTGATTTATGCCAAATTTCCTGCAAAAATCAAGAATTTTGCTAAATTTCGGCCAATTTTGCAAAATTTCTGCCGAATGCCGAATGTCAAAAAAGGTAGGGGCGGCGCCCCCCCCCCCTCGGGACGCCCCTGGTTTTGCGATATATTTTGGTGAACATTCTTCAAAATTTTTGCTGTTTTTGGAAATTAGCAGCTTTATTTACTGTTTTTCACTCTCAGAAATAGTTAGAAATTTAAACTTTTGATGTCCATAGATTTTTGCCGTAGCTTGTACGCCTCATAGGTATTGCTTTTACTAACTGTTCCAAGATACATCAGTGAATCATGGCAGTTGATTAGACCCATTCTACTGTCCTAGCTTAAAGTTTAGTAAAGAGATATCACAGTATCCTAAAACTGGATCCCTATAGTTTATCCGATACATGTTTTGGGGTACCTTATGATGCTCTTCTTGCCCAATCTTAGCAAGCAGTGAAAGCTAGGAGCTGAGTAGGGTGGTGAAAGATTACTATGCTTAAACTAGACTGTGACATCAATGTGTCTCCAAGCATTGGCAACTTAAGAATTGTTTTGGTGTCTTTTAGTATTTGTGAAGAGAAGTTGGGTAATGCGCCAGAACAAAGATTAAAGCTAATGTGTAAAATTGCGCAAAAAATAGGATAATATTTGTCTCATAAATAATTGGGGTATCTACCCTCAACATACACTATGGAAATAAAAGCAGAAGCAGTAGATGGTTTCAGAATCTCAAAATAAGGGATAGGACAGTCTATTTATCATTTTCCACGAGAAAACTATGAGCAAAAAGAATCTTGTTTTATTGTGACTAGCAAATCTATTGACTCTGAGGTTTAGCCTAAATACAGAGTTTAATAGAGAGGTTTCTGTCTTCATAGTTCCCAATCTAAGTAAAAAAAGACCATGTATCCTAGGCAACTCATATTTTGGCAACAATAACTATAATACTTAAAATGGTCAAATAAAATGAAATGAAATTTTTTTTTTAAACTTACTGTATATACAACATGCGGAGTTTTTTCTTGTTGTGCAAGACGATTGTAAGCTTAGCCAGTAGGCTAGCCCAGCATACACGGCAGATCCAATCACGCTGAAACTTATCATTGTAGTGCACAATCTCAGACTAACATCATATACTAAACGTCAGCTGTAGTTTGGATCCTAAAAACCAAAGATCAAGAAACTATGCAATTTTAATCGAATCAAGGGCATGAAACAACATAACAAATAAAAACCTCGAAACACAGAAACATAAATAAATAAAGGCAAGACAACCATTGTCTTAACAAGAACCTTACAACCTACAACACTGGTTGACGCAGCAGACCTCTTCAAGGAAAAATATTACACTAGAAAGAAAAATCTACGAACTTCAACGCATCAGAGAGAGCTAATAAATTTTGGCTTAATATCCTGCTGGATGTACAAGTAAGTAAGCTTCTCCTATTGTTAGCTGTCTAGCAAGAATTTACACCGTTGCTTTTTTTCTAAGACTCATCAAAATCATCGACAGAAGCTGTCAACTCACTGGAAAAAAAAATACGACATTAATTCCACCCCCCCCCCTTCGATTGTAATTAATAAGAACTTTAGTATATATTGTATCTATATTGAATCTTTCAATGATAAAAAGGTGTTTTGAACGATAATTTTCTTTTCCGAGTCAGCAACTGACCCAGCTTTCATAACCAATCCGGGTCTATCACTCAAGAGCCTGAAAAATAGTTAAAATAGAAATCCTTTAGTTTTTAAAAACTGGATTTTTTTACACAAATCATCGCCCTCTGCGCGTCCCATTTAATGTGTAATGTGTTGTAAACCCATGTAGTGTGTTTCAGCTTGGTTTACCTAGGTTCAGCTCTTTTAACGATTATCAAATTTGAATCTTTTTTATCCTAACTATAAATGATTTTCGTAACATGTCATTATATGCCTTCAGGATTCTTGATGTCTGCAAAAAATGCTTCACCACAACGAGACACTATTTTCTCTTCCTGTGCTGTTCATTTGATTAAACTTTACTAAAATAGCAAAATTACCAATAGCAAAATATTCTGTTCCCTGTATCTATGGTATCCCTTAATGCACATCCTTACCAAGTGCATTGCTCAAAAGTGGTGACACTCGTAATCTATTTAATAGTTAAACTTTCTACATTATTCAAGAGGAGAGGCTGTTTTTTTTCTTGTCGTGGAGGGAACATGAACATTTCTTTTTGAGTCAAAAGTCAAATAGTGGAAATGACCTGAAGCTTATGATCGCACTTATACTAAGTGAAATATATTTTCCTTATACAGTCTAATCCAAATCGAAGGGATGTGGTAGGATTTTTAGATGTTTTCCCTTCCAAGATTAATTATTCTAGGGATTAACACAATTTTCAGATGATACGACAACCAATAAAGCTTGTTTATGGAGATGGGATGTTTTTTCATTATATAATTCATACGACAAAAAACGTGCACAATCAATATGATCTATAAGTCCTGTAAGGAAATGAACAACCGTTTAGAAAAATACTTCAAAGGTCCCATAGCTAAGCCTCTAAGGATCGCATTACCCCCTTAATGCCCATGAGGCAAAGTGAAGTCGTTCAAGCAGTCCATTATTCACACATAGAATTATTTTTATGGAAAGCGAATCCTGCTTGAATTTAGGTCTCCAAAACAGAGTATTAGGGTGAAGATTTCAAAGAAATTTTAGTATTGAACTATATCAAAACACACCATAGACATGCAAAAAGTCAAAAGGACGTATCAGCAATATCTTAGGAGTAAATGGAGGTATACAATTGAAACTTTCAGGATATTTTGAAGGGGTTGCTGAAGTAACCTGTGTACATTCTACTGTAACCACTTCCGTTGCTACTTTAAGTATTAAGTTGAAAATATTCAGGCATACTGAGGGGCTGGAGGTGGTTTAGTCAAGGTACAATTTTCTTATTCCTAAATTCATGGTACCAGGTTTAATTAAACATCTAATTTGTAATCTAATATCTAATTTGTAAAATATCTAATTGTAACTATCTTAGGAAAATCATCCCAGATCAAAGTGCACCATCAAATGAAGCTATTTTTTGAGTACTCTGTTTCCGGGTTGCAAGCCTTTAAAATTTGACCCTTCTGTGTGCCTTCTTGCCTGTCTTGTTAGTTGAACAATTGGAGGCAACATACGAAAAAGCTCTAGTGAAGGAAGCGAGCTTAAGTATTTATAGAAAATAGTCATCGACACTGTATCAAAACTCACACTAACAAACTGGAGATAGTCATGAGATACAACTAAACCTACCCGATTAGCCCTATTTTAGATCTTTGGAGTGGTTCCAGAAACTTTTTGGGAGTACCTGCATAGAACTGGCATCCATACTTGCAAATGAGTATGACTCGAGAATTGTAAAGCGGGCTGATGAGTTAATCGGTAGAAGGTTTTGTAGCAAACAGATAAACCCAGCTTTCTTGCGCAGGGTGTTCTTACAAGTTGTCCAGTTGTCCGAAGAGAGATCTGTGGAGAAGTGGATTCCAAGGAGACAAAACTCAATCGAATTTCTTTGTAGCTTTGATCAAAAAGATGAAGCTGGGGATGTGTTGTGTGCGATACTTTTGATCGGGAGATCATCACCTTTGTTTTCGATGCATTGAATCTGACCATCCAGGCATCAGACCACTTCAATTTCCAAAAGATCTGTCTGTAGTGGCAGGGAGGCTTTAATTGGGTTAAAAAGCTCTGGGAGGATTAAATCCGTTGTAATGTCATCGGCAATATGATACAGAGGACTCACAAATCTATCTCCTATGTCAGTTATGTAAAAAATGAAAAGCGTAGGTCCCAATATACTACCCTAGGGTACACCTCACATTACTGGATATTAGAGGGACGTGAAACCATCAATAACAACTTCCCATGAAAGATCAAACATTCGGTTCAAGTTGCTAGTGATAACAAAAAAAAAACAGTTGATATTGACACCACATAATCTTTTTTCTTCTATATACGGACACAGTCCACAAGACGCCTATCCAAAATGAACAATCACCTTGAAGACGTATTGAATTATATCCTAATCAGCTGCTACTAATAAAGGAATCTTTAACAAAATTAAAGTTAAATAATAACCATCTTAAAAACAGGAGGGTCAAGCAGCGCTTAACAAACTTGAGCACGTAAAACCTGATATGGCTTCAAGGCTTTCCTATGAAGACACTATAAAGACAATTGCTTCGAGGAAAACCCGTAAAGGTGAATTTTAGTGTACAGAATAAGATTGGTTTCATATAACTTAAACTTACGTTCATGCTAACGGGCCGAAGAATGCTCAGAGGGCCATTCCCGTTCCCAATAATTTGATGTACGAGGGTTCCCATACAAATCAAAATGGAGGTGCAAGAATTATCCTTTTTTTTCCTCTTGGCCATCATCTATAAGAAAAATGCAAACCTATGAGAAAAGAATGTAGACAACTGAAAACTAAGAGAGTAGCTGAAACACACTTAAAAAAAAGTTAGTTGAAGTTATTTTTGATGACCTAGCTATATTGATGTCATTATGAATTTAAGAGGTCCCTTAGTGCTCTACTTTTTTCTTCCCTTTTTATTAACCAAAAGAGATACAAAGATCAGAGGAAGTATCACAGTTGATGTGTGATTATGGTCAAATTCCCCCCACAAGAGTAAAAACGACTAATTTGGCTAAATCATCATAAGCATAGGCAGCGCGCTAGCGCTGCCTAAGTAAAGAACGATGTGGGTACAATGTGTTTTTTTTTTTCTTCTTCTTCAGTCGGGTACTTCGTATCGAAGGAGTTGTCGTAGAAACTTCGAAAAGGGCTCATTCGTTTGGAAATTGGAGTGGCTAGTGCCCTTTTTAATAGTCGAAAGTGATTGGAGGGCAACTAGCCCCCCCCCCCACGCCCATCATTCCCCCAAACATATCCAATCAAAATTTTGAGATAGCCATTTTGTTCAGCGTAGTTAATTTCCAGATAGAAAATATGTTTTTAAGGAGGACACTCCCCCACATCCCTCGGGGCAAGGGTTTTAAGTTATACCCTGAGGGCATATAAGAACGATGTTGGCACAATGTACTATGTATTAATTTTTCCTTTAGAGCAGGGCACTTCATATGGAAGGGGTCGTCGTAAAAACTTCAAAAGGGGCTCATTCGATTGGAAATTGAGAGTTCTAGTGCCCTTTTTAATAGTCGAAAGTGAATGGAGGGCAACTAGCCCCCCCCCCCGCCCATCATTCCCCCAAACACATCCAATCAAAATTTGGAGATAACCATTTTGTTCAGCGTAGTTGATTTTCAGATAGAAAATATGTTTTGAGGAGGACACTCCCCCACAACCCTCAGGGCAAGGGTTTTAAGTTATGCCCTGTGGGCATATAAGGTTTTATAAAAGTCGTTGTCGTAGAAACTTCAAAACAGGCTCATTCGATTAGATATTCGAAGGGCTAGTACCATTTTTAATAGTCGAAAGTGATTGGAGGGCAACTAGCCCCCCCCCACGCCCATCATTCCCCCAAACACATCCAATCAAAATTTTGAGATAGCCATTTTGTTCAGTGTAGTTGATTTCCAGATAGAAAATATGTTTTTGAGGAGGACACTCCCCCACAACCCTCAGGGCAAGGGTTTTAAGTTATGCCCTGGGGACATATAAGGTTTTTATAGATGGCGTTGTCGTAAAAACTTCAAAAAAGGCTCATTCGATTGGACATTCAAAGGCATAGTGCCCTTTTTATGTCCTCCGTAAAAAGAGGGGGGGGTCGTCCCGAACTTCAAATCCACTTCCTGTTGCCTGTTTCTGGGCAACAAATTTCTTGTATATCTTAATCATATTACTCCATTTATTTTTAGATTTGATTCCAGGGTTTTCTCCCAAACTATACCCCATTTGCTTTAAAGTATCTCCAGCCAAGTCCCAAACTTCACTCTTTTGTGTTTTATCATCACTTTACTTTGGCCAATGCGTTTCTAAAATATTTAAACATAATTTGGTAGCATCAAAGTCAATTTTTTTTTGGTGCCTTGTCTTTCTTCCCAGTCCAAATTTGTATTTTTTTTTTCTTTGCATGAATTTTCTATAATCATTTTCAAGCTACTTTCATCAAATCCAGCTGATATAGCTTCTGTGAAACTGAAACTATAAAGTATTTCTGGTGATTCTCCTAAAACAAAACATTTATTACATATAATATGTATCTAACAGAAAAATGTGTAACTTAATGAACAATAATTATATCACTTCAAATATTACAGTAAAACAAAAATGGTTGTATCTCTAAATTACTATTTTAGGGCAAGTTTAAAAATGATGTTTCAAAATGTTATTCCAAAGCTTTGTAAATTTTATTTTGATAGAATATAGAATTTAGGATAATGACTGAAGATGATTTTTTTTTTTTTTGCTAAGTTTAGGAAATGTATTTCCAGTCTCAACAAGTTGTCATGTTCAGCAGCTATCTCAGCTCATCATACTATTATTCCACCATCCATGATTTCCCCAAGGATGAAGCATCCCCCACACATACGCAACAAATTTCTACCAGGGAATGTGGGAGTTTCTCATCCCTCAGGGTGGATGACTGTAGAGAACTTTGTTTATCCTAAGTACTTTATCAAACAAACATAATATTGTAATTATGACCAGCCTGCGTGATATCTCTGATCAAGCTGTGCACTGGGGTACATTGGTCACTCCTGACTTTGCATGTCAAAAATTCTGAACAACATAATGGGCATAAAAGTCTTAAAAAAAATAATAGGAGCCAGAACAATGAATCCTGCAACATTTGGTGTTCAAACCATTCTTCTAGCCTTTCTAATTTGGCTAAACTGTCTATAACAGCAAAAGTGGGACCATCTATATCCACCCTCCCCTTCAACTACTGCAAAGAAAAGAAGAAGGAAACAAATTGTTCTATATATTAGGCTGTACATAATATTTTCTGGTCTTTCTGAATTATAAGACATTCTTGTGATTGAGACTTTGCAAAATAGCCAACTGAGAACCATTGTTAAACTGTTTTCAATAGTTTTCTCGTATTTATCTTCATTTTTCTATTGTAAAACATAAACAGTGGTGCTTTGAAAACCAGTTATGGCAGATTAATTTGGATTTTAACCCCAGGTTTTCAAGTTCATTGTAGAAATGTTTACATTGTTATCACTTTTCTTTATTTTAAATTTTCAGTTAAGTTTTATCACATATTTTACTTTTTTTAAACTAAACATGTCTAAGTAAAATAAACTTCTAGTGTTTTCAAAATTAAGTTATCTATTAGCTTATTCTTCCTAATTTGAAAAAAATCTACAAAATTTGACAAGCAGCTTTATGTACAACATATTTTACTTAATTGATATCACAATATGGTAGAACATGGAATACTATGTGTAAACATAAATAGTGTATGGAAAAATACTTTTTATGGGGAAGAAATTTAAAATCCAAAAAATTATATAGACTACGAAAATGGGAAAGTATATAAGAACATAACTATTCAAGCTGATGCATTGCTTGGAAAACACTATACTGGACATACATATAAAAAAATGGCAATCATGTTTTTTTTTGGTCAAAACTTTATTTAGGAAGATTAAACACAAGACCCTTCATTTTCTAGTTTCATTATTGTTGTCTCTTCATATTTGCAGTTTTTTTGGGGCTCCTTTATGGTTTTCTATCCTAATCCATAAAAGTATTGTGATTTTTAAAATGTATAACCAAAGAAACAGACAATTAGTTTTATTTCGGTTAACTTGTAGTGATGACTGCCAATTAGGTAAGCTACAATAGGAGTAATCATGTAAATCTCCAGCTTTTGTAATTTTGTTGTACAGCTTCAGTTTACAAAGCAATAGACAAGTAATTTGCAAAAAGATTTGTCAACCCCTAATTACTATTACTCTATTACCAATAACAATAAGACCAAATTTTTCAATGCAACATTACCTAAATAATATACTAGCAACGACTTTATAGTACAAAATAAACAGACTGAAAAAATTTGTTGTTTTAAACTTTTTGGTCCAAGATTTTTGTTTTTATCCGTGCTAGACGTGTCTATAGCCAAGTCAACTATTGCACACCCTGTGTGTTGTGAGAATGGGCCATAATTATAAGCCAACTATTGACGCAGTTGATGATTTTTAAACTCTTCAATTGGATGGAGTGCTTGGAAAGCACTATCTGACATGCATATCATGAAATAACAATAATGCATTTGTTTTTTGTTCCAACTCTTACTTCACATTTAAGAATATTTATTATTTAATACATAAAGTAAACTGACAAGTTTCAAGGTTTAATTCTGTCTTTGAATAACAACTTTTCCTTCATGTATTTTTCAGCTTCATTAATTGTCATTACGTCTCTAATGTTTGAAGTTTTGTTGCTCCTTTATGGCATTTTAGGCGGTTATACTTCCTGATGATACTGCATTTTTGTTTCTTGCTAAGTCTGTGGTGAATTTATGTAATTTATTTTTGAGCATATGATTCAGTTTGTTCTTACTTCAAGCTACCTTTTTTCTTATTCTTTTAATTATTTTTTTTTATATATTCTTTTAATTAGACTTATTAGATTGCTATTAGACCTAAATTAAAATTTTCCTGATCAGGTCTTAAGAACTCTTTTACAACCTCTTTTTATTCAAACACATTTTTTTAACTAATTTAAAGATAAAGGTATCAATCGTACAAGTATTTAAATTTGATTTTTAAGAGCTGAAGAAGTTGAAAAGATAAGCATGTGTATGATGGAAAAGTTATGGAAAAGAGATATATCATTTGGCTCTAAAATCAAAAACCAAATAACCTACAGCTATATTTGATCCCATTAGGAGTTGAGACAAACATTGACCTATTTGTGGGCTCATTCAAAAGCTAGTTTGTATGTCTAAGCAGTATCAATTTAATGTTTTTACTTCACATCAATAATGGTAAATGCTTGTTGACAACATAATTTAGCTTTGATGAAAGTCACTGCATAGCATGATGAATTTTTTTATTCTTTTTCAAAATTTAATAATTGCTCTGGGGGGCAGAGTCAGAATTTAAACCCCCAAAGGCCTCAAAGCCTATAGTAACCAGAAATTTAAAATCATTCAAAGAAAACTCTCTAGTGAAAAAAATAGTTTGTAGCTGATTCAAGAATGGTAGGCCTAATTGTTATTTTACAATTTTACTTTGAAGAACAAGTGTGAGATAAAGTTGGGAGAAATGAAGGGGGTCAGTTAGGTCAAAAGGTTGGATGACCATGTCCCTCCTTGAGCATTCAAACATGGTGTATATAACAGGTAAAGGGGCCTAGATTGAGTTGGGAAGTCTCAAGACTTGGGCAGATGTCCAAGAATCTCTTAACATGAGCAGTGAATAGGAATAAAACAAATTTATTCTCTTCTGTCTATTTGTTCAAATGGAGCCCAGACAGTAATTTGGAGATGTTTTTTGGCCATCCTTGCAGTCAATTTTATTTTGAAAAAAAATTTAAAGGAACTTTTTAAAAGTGTCTGAAGCCCATTGAAAATGACTTCACAACAAAACTAAAGTCATTTTTGAGAGCGCTTCAGGCTCTTTTAAAAAATTCTGCAAAATTATTTTCATACAAACATTTAACTATTAAGAATAAGGAAAATGAAAAATATGCTGTGAACTACCCAGGGCTATAAATTTAACCTAAAAACAAGCCTTTAATGAGTTGTTGTGGTCCCCATCAGTGACTCAAAATGGAACTAGTCCCTATAATGGAAAGGAGCATGAAAGAGGTATCAAGTGATCTGATCATTTTCTCACTGGCTAAATTGTATGAAAAAGTAAGCCTATAAATTTCTCAAAATGCTCCCAGATAATTGTTAAGGCTTTACTTCATTCCTTAGTGTTATTTAGCTTATCTTTCTCAAGTGTTGGTCAAGAACATCAAAAGCCTCTCAGGTAAATTTTACCAATAGGCTAGGCTATATTCTGTATTTAAAAGCATCTTCCTGGGTTATGTTTAGGGCCTAGGCTATGATGGAAAATTCCATATATCCTGCCACACTAGGAGGGAGGCTGCTTTACATCATTACTTCTAGCAGTAATTGGAAAGAGGTTTTTTTTTATTCAACAAAAGATATAAAATCTTTAATACCTACCTTGTTTTTGGAAGAGAAAACAATCATTCTCAAAGCTAACAAATTGCCACAAATTATTCATTTTTCAATAACAAATCGCCAAAATTTATCAAATATATACAAGATTCTATGCAGGTTGACGTTCTACTCTGTTATTAACACAGAGTTGAACAAACGATGGATTTGAGATCAACGAGTCAACTTAGATGGATTCGAGGAGGATTTACGCAAAAACATACATCCAGCTAGCAAATCCAGCGCGAAAACATAAATCCACGTGGATGTTGAACTCGAGTTTAACTCACGTCCTCGTGAAAACGGCCTCCTTGTATATATTTGATAAATTTTGGCGATTTGTTATTGAGAAATGAATAATTTGTGTCAATTTGTTAGCTATGAGAATGATTGTTTTCTCTTCCAAAAACAAGGTAGGCATTAAAGATTTTATATCTTTTGTTGAATAAAAAAAAACCTTTTTCCAATTACTACTAGAAGTACTGATGTAAATCCCTCCATATATCCTCCCCTCCTAGTGTGGCAGGATATATGGAATTTTCCATCATAGTCTAGGTCCTAAACATAACCGAGGAAGATGCTTTTAAATACAGAATATAGCCTAGCCTATTGGTAAAATTTACCTGAGAGGCTTTTGATGTTCTTGATCAACAGTTGAGAAAGATAGGCTAAATAACACTAAGGAATGAAGTAAAAGCCTTAACAATTATCTGGTAGTAATTTGATAAATTTATAGGCTTACTTTTTCATACAATTTAGCCAGGGAGAAAATGATCAGATCACTTGATACCCCTTTCATGCTCCTTTCCATTGTAGGGACTAGTTCCATTTTGAGTCATTGATGGGGACCACAACAACTCATTAAAGGCTTGTTTTTAGGTTAAATTTATAGCCCTGGGTAGTTCACAGCATATTTTTCATTTTCCTTATTCTTAATAGTTAAATTTTTGTATGAAAATAATTTTGCAGAATTTTTTTTAAAGAGCCTGACGCGCTCTCAAAAATTACTTTAGTTTTGTTGTGAAGTCATTTTCAATGGGCATCAGACACTTTTAAAAAGTTCCTTTAAATTTGTTTTCAAAATAAAATTGTCTGCAAGGATGGCCAAAAAACATCTCTAAATTACTGTCTGGGCTCCATTTGAACAAATAGACAGAAGAGAATAAATTTGTTTTATTCCTATTCACTGCTCATGTTAAGAGATTCTTGGACATCTGCCCAAGTCTTGAGACTTCCCAACTCAATCTAGGCCCCTTTACCTGTTAAATACACCATGTTTGAATGCTCAAGGAGGGACATGGTCATCCAACCTTTAGACCTAACTGACCCCCTTCATTTCTCCCAACATTATCTCACACTTGTTCTTCAAAGTAAAATTGTAAAATAACAATTAGGCCTACCATTCGTGAATCAGCTACAAACTATTTTTTTTCACTAGAAAGTTTTCTTTGAATGACTTTAAACTTCTGGTTACTCTAGGCTTTGAGGCCTTTGGGGGTTTAAATTCTGACTGTGCCCCCCAGAGTAATTATTAAATTTTGAAAAAGAATAAAAAAAATTCATCATGCAATGCAGTGACTTTCATCAAAGCTAAATTATGTTGTCAACCAAGCATTTACCATTATTGATGTGAAGTAAAAACATTAAATTGATACTGATTAGACATACAAACTAGCTTTTGAATGAGCCCACAAATAGGTCAATGTATGTCTCAACTCCTAATGGGATCAAACATAGCTGTAGGTTATTTGGTTTTTGATTTTAGAGCCATATGATATATCTCTTTTCCATAATTTTTCCATCATACACATGCTTATCTTTTCAACTTCTTCAGCTCTTAAAAATCAAATTTAAATACTTGTACAATTGATACCTTTGTCTTTAAATTAGTTCAAAAAATGTGTTTGAATAAAAAGAGGTTGTAAAAGAGTTCTTAAGACCTGATCAGGAAAATTTTTAATTTAGGTCTAATAAGACAAATCTAATAAGTCTAATTAAAAGAATATGTTAAAAAATAATAAAAGAATAAGAAAAAAGGTAGCTTGAAGCAAGAACAAACTGAATCATATGCTCAAAAATAAATTATTTAAATTCACCACAGACTTAGCAAGAAACAAAAATGCAGTATCATCAGGAAGTATAACCGCCTAAAATGCCATAAAGGAGCAATAAAACTTGAAACATGAGAGATGACAATAGCCTAAATGAAGCTGAAAAATACATGAGGGAAAAGTTTTTATTCCAAGATAGAATTGAAACTTGAAACTTGTCAATCTACTTTATGTATTCAATAATAAATATTCTTAAATATGAAGTAAGAGTTGGAACAAAAAACAAATGCATTATTGTTATTTCATGATATGCATGTCAGATAGTGCTTTCCAAGCACTCCATCAAATTGAAGAGTTTAAAAATCATCAACTGCGTCAATAGTTGGCTTATAATTATGGCCTATTCTCACAACCCACGGGGTGTGAAACAGTTGACTTGGCTATAGACACGTCTAGCACAGATAAGAACAAAAATCCTGGACCAAAAAGTTTAAAACAACAAATTTTTTCAGTCTGTTTATTTTGTACTATAAAGTTGTTACTAGTATATTATTTAGGTACTGTTGCATTGAAAAAATTGGTCTTATTGTTATTGGTAATAGAGCAATAGTTACCTAACCCCAATTAGGGGTTGATAAATCTTTTTGAAAATTACTTGTCTATTGCTTTGTAAACTGAAGCTGTACAAAAAATTACAAAAGCTGGAGATTTACATGATCACTCCTATTGTAGCTTACCTAATTGGCAGTCATCACTACAAGTTAACCGAAATAAAACTAATTGTCTGTTTCTTTGGTTATACATTTTAAAAGTCACAATACTCTTATGGATTAGGATAGAAAACCAAAAAGGAGCCCCAAAAAACTGCAAATATAAAAAGACAACAATAATGAAACTAGAAAATGAAGGGTCTTGTGTTTAATCTTCGTAAATAAAGTTTTGACAAAAAAAATGATTGCCATTTTTTTATATGTATGTCCAGTATAGCGTTTTCCAAGCAATGCATCAGCTTGAATAGTTATGTTCTTATATACTTTCCCATTTTCATAGTCTATATAATTTTTTGGATTTTAAATTTCTTCCCCCCAAAAAGTATTTTTCCATACACTATTCATGTTTACACATATCATTCCATGTTCTACCATATTGTGATATCAATTAAGTAAAACATGTTGTACATGAAGTTGCTTGTCAAATTTTGTAGATTTTTTTTTAAATTAGGAAGAATAAGCTAATAGATAACTTAATTTTGAAAACACAAGAAGTGGAGTGGAAGTTCTGGACGACCCCCCTCTTTTTATGGAGGACATTCAGCGAATCCTTGGCAAGGCTCATGGAATTCACCCAACTTATATTGGGGATTCCATGAAAAAACTCAAACGCCTAAATTGTTATGAAATTTTTTTTTTTTTTAGAAAAATGTAATATACAGAGGAGCCAAGACATTCAGCCTAGACAATTAAATTTAAATGAAGAGTTGAATAATATCAGCCAAGCTGATACTTCTTTAAATGCTGAGTTTAACAGCAAAACTCCCTCCCCTGCACCATCAACTTTCACTCAAAATGAAACTCCCTCCCCTGGACCATCAGCTTTCACTCAAAATGAAACTCTCTCCCCTGAACAATCAACTTTCACTCAAAATGAAAACTCCATTCCATCAACTTCAGCAGCTAGTTGTGAAATAAATTGTGCTAATGATATTCATAACCCCAGGAGAAGACCCTCATCTAAGGCCAGCCATTTTGAAAAACTTGTCAATTTGTTAATGGAAAGTGAAAAAAAAGGATCAAGAAATTGAAGAGCTAAGAAATATTCGCGGAAAAAAAAACAGCTAGAGTTAGACACAGAAGTGAAAAAGCAGAAGAGACATGAAGAAAAATTAGCCTTATACAAGAAAATGCAGCTGAGCAAAATTGCTGCCATGAAAGAACTTTTTGGTGAAAAACAAAAAAAAAGCGAAAAAGAAGACAAGCTAGCTCTGACTCATATATATATATATATATAATATATATATATATATATATATATATATATATATATATATAATATATATATATATATATATATATATATATATATATATATATATATATATATATATATATATATATATATATATATATATATATATATATATATATATATTATATATATATATATATATATATATATATATATATATATATATATATATATATATTATATATATAAATATATATAAATATATATATATATATATATATATATATATATATATATATATATATATATATATATATATATATATATATATATATATATATATATATATATATATATATATATATATATATATATATACATATATATATATATATCCTTTTTTATAGTTTGTTGATAGCTTTCATGTTTCCCAAAATTGAATAATTTGAAAAGGAATAAATACAGAAAAATACTATTTTTCTCAAATACGTTATAATGACTACTATTTTCAATAGCATTTTCCAAGAACTTTTTTTCTTGGAAAATGCTGTTGTCAATGAGTCTTCCTGGAATGAGATTTGTGCAAGTTGACAACAACCTTAGAAGGAATTCTCGTTCTCTTTTCTCTCTAGCGAGCTGTTTGATGAAAATTTAAGTTGGATTTTCATATTGTTGTATGTAATTTTAGTCATTTCGATGTCGGGGCTATTCTTTTTCTGTGTTTTTTTTAACTGGTTTTTAAATTGATCTGTGCACAGTTATATTTCGGTCTTATTTAAATAGATCCTTGCCTGATCTAAGCAAACATGACCCCATAACCTTAAGAAGGTGTCTTGAAAGTATTGATATGACTATTATCAAACTAGTAATTTCCTTCATTTCAATGCATTGTGTATAATTCTGCCGTTTTTGTCAGACTTGGTACTCAAATATGTTCCCACACTCTTAAGTCTTAACCTTTAGAAAATCTACTAATCAATGTGCCATTTTCAAATTTTACTAGTCATGTTTCTGTGCAATTATTGTTTTTGGTTTTAGGATTGTTGAAATGTATTCATGTATTGTGAAAAGTTGGGTGGCAAAGTTGTCAATGAGTCTTCCTGGAATGAGATTTGTGCGAGTTGACAACACCCTCAGAATGAGCTCTCGTTCTCTTTTCTCTCTTGCAAGCTGTTTGATAAAATTTATTGGTTTTGATTTAGTTGGATTTTCATATTGTATGTAATTTTAGTGATTTTGATGTTGGGGCTATTCTTTTTCTGTTTTTTCTTTTTTTTTTTTTTAACTGGTTTTTCAATCAGGCACAGTTATATTTTAGTCTTATTTAAATAGATCCTAACCTGATCTAACCAAACATGACCCCATAACCTCAAGAAGGTGTCTTGAAAGTATTGATTTGACTATTATCAAACTTGTGATATATCATTGCTATATTCAGTAATTAGCTTATGTTCTAAGCTTTTTTTGTGTCATAAACATTCCAAAAAACTACAATTGTAGTAAAGGTATACGATTAAGGTATATATATATATATATATATATATATATATATATATATATATATATATATATATATATATATATATATATATATATATATATATATATATATATATATATATATATATATATATGTATATATATATATATATATATATATATATATATATATATATATATATATATATATATATATATATATATATATATATATATATATATATATATATATATATATATATATATATATATATATATATATATATATATATATATATATATATATATATATATATATGTATATATATATATATATATATATATATATATATATATATATATATTATATATATATATATATATATATATATATATATATATATATATATATATATATATATATATATATATATATATATATATATATATACTTTGAAGTTATTTTCAATCCCTACTGAATATTCAATTACTTAAAAATTTTAAGAGTATATGCTCCTACTACATTAGTGCAGAGCCATTTGTAGACTTGGTAGTTTCCAAGGCAAAATTCAATTATAGCATTCCCTCCTAGGAACAGCAGTGTCAGGGCAATATTACAGCCAGTATTCCAGAATTACACGCTAGAAAATTTAGAACAGTAAGATAGCCAAGGTATCTAAATTATATTAGACAAAGATAACTTTGTCTTTTTGGTCTAAATATAAAATTTGTCAAGTCTATCCCAAATAATTTAACCAAAGATCAAGGTTTTCAATCGCAAATTTTTTTATAAATATTTTCAGTTTGTCTTAGAAATTTTCTATACAAGGTCTCAGTTCAAATTTTCTATATTCATTCATTTTTCAGGAGAAATGCACACAAAAATATATATCTATTTTGTTTTTAAACTGTCTTATCCTAAACTAAAGCCTGGTTTATCACAACCATAACAAAGAGTTCTAACTGCTACACTGTCACATCCTCTTTAACAGTATTTGTTGTTCCCAGTCAGTCAAATATTACTTGTTCAGAAATTTTAACAGTAAGATAGCCCAGAACTCAAATTATCATTTAACCTTAAGGTGTCTTTTTTTTATTTTCCTCTCAAATATTAATAAACAAAAAACATTTTAGCATAATCAATTTTTTAAATGATCTTTCACAAAGAGAATTAACAACTAGACTGTAATGTCTTCTTTGGCAGTGACTGTTTTATAGTTTTGCTTTTCCTAATCAGTCACTTAGTACATGCTAGGAAATTTATAACAGTAAGATAGCCAAGAGGTCAAAAAACTATTAAAGCTCAATGTGCTTTTTCTATGCTCTTTCAAAAATCGAATGCACAAAAGCATGCTAATATGATCAAAAGTGCCTTTTATATGCTCTTTCAAATATGACTGCATAAAAAGTATGTAAATATGATCAAAAGATTTCAGTTGTACCTTTAAATATCCTTCCATGAAATTGCAGTTGTCTATTAGATCCATTCACACCAGGGGCCCTTGTCCCACAGGTTTCATTGCCCCCCCCCCCAAATTAAGATGTTAAAACTTGCCTTTTTAGGAATTTATTGTGAAAAAAAGCTTGGCACTCCCAGACATTGAAAAATACATTTTACCTCTCTCTCCCCTCAATTTTTTTGAAGGGATTCAAAACAACCACCTTAGTTCTGTTAGTCAACATGCAATTTATAAGACTTATTAAGGGGAAAAGAAGGGTGAGGTTACAAGAAGAGGGGTAATAAACTTCAGGTTAAGAGTTTTTGACAATGGAGATTATGAAGGTGCTCTTTTCATGCTTCCCATCTTTTCAGTCAGGAAAAGGCATCAGAAGTGCCATTTTCTGGTGTCATATGAAACTATGATGGTATTATCAAAATATATTCATAAAAAGCCTAGACACAAAATTTATTTTTCAAGTCAGCCAAATGCTATTAATTTGTTACTAATAGTGTTTCTATGTGAAGCCAAAATAAAATAACCTAAATTAGGAATTACTGAGGATAATGAGGCTCAAGACTTTGTTTAGCTAAAGATATTGAAGCCTATAAGAAAGAATTTTTGGTCAATATATACGAAATCATATTATTGAGTTAGGACTAAAGTGAATACACCATTCGATGCCTTTTTTTATGCTGATTACGAATATAATAATCATTCCTATCGGAAATTCAAATTTAAGCCATTTTTGAGCTCTTGAAAATGACAAAAAATAGGGTGTAAAAAGGCTAATATAGCGTGGAAAAAGGCTTAAAACCTTTGTTTTAAACTTACTGTTTCATAATAAATCCTTATTTTAATCCACAAGCACTGACTTTCCATGAGTAACAAGTATATAAGTTCCAAAAATTCATTTTCCAAATATTATGTATTTTTTTCTTCCTTAACGCCGAATGTTCAAGAATGCGTTTTCGACGAAACGTCGAAAATATTAAACCTAAACCTAACCAAACCTAACCTAACCTAATCCTTTAATATTTTCGACGGTTTGTCAAAAACGCATTCTTGAACATTCAGCGTTAAGGAAGAAAAAAATACATAATATTTGCAAAATGAATTCTTGGAACATATATACTTGTGATTATCCAACTTACTCATGGAAAGTCAGTGCTTATGGATTAAAATAAGTATTTATTATGAAACAGTAAGTTTAAAACAAAGGTTTTAAGCCTTTTTCCACGCTATATTAGCCTTTTTACACCCTATTTTTTGTCATTTTCAAGAGCTCAAAAATGGCTTAAATTTGAATTTCCGGTAGGAATGATTATTATATTCGTAATCAGCATAAAAAAAGGCATCGAATGGTGTATTCACTTTAGTCCTAACTCAATAATATGATTTCGTATATATTGACCGAATTTTTTCATAGATAACTTTGTCTTTTCAGCCTAAATACAAAATTAGTCAAGTCTTACCCAAACAATTTAACCAGAGATCAAGGATTCCAATAGGCTACCAAAAAAATTTACAGATTAAAACTAATAAAAAAACTGGAAAAACTATCAGAATGCCAAAACCTATTAAATGATAGTGTACCCCCCCCCCCCCCTGAACCATCAAGGAGGAATGTGCATTTCTAGTGTAATAACTCTTATATTGTAAAGGAGGATAATGATAGGCTATTGCTTTTATTAGCATGTTTCCTTCATAGGAGCCCTAACTCTTAAATGTCACTAAATTAGGTTTTAAAAACGAAAAATCAAACCTTATGTTGCCTGACCTCTGATAAAAATAATTAAAATTGAGTGTTCCAAACCAGCTAGTTTTGCTTGAAATTTTCTATATGAGTTAAGGTATAGCTGAGATGGATTTATGTTTTTTGCTACACGTTTAGCTGGATTATAAAATCCCTCTCTAGTTGAACAAAAGATGGATTTTATCCATCTTTCGTTGTTTTCACGAGGATTTGAGTTGAACTCGAGTTCAACTCACGTCCTCGTGAAAACGGCCTCTATGCGTCTCTAGGTCCGGGCCTAGTGGTAAATCCAGGCCTGAGCTTGCAAATATTTCCTTTTGGTGAATTGACTTTCCCTTTAAGTACTCTCTGAAAGTTCCAACTTAATACCCAAATCCCTTTTTGAGATACGCCATTTTGACAATCTGCATGCACATAGTGTCTTTTGATTTAGTTCAATTTCCCCTCAAATCGCCCATTCTGTCAAATTGTCAACTTTAAATGCGCAACCTTAATAGTAATAGTTTAATAGTAGTAGAGATTGTAGTAGGAGCAGTAGAATAATAGTGTTGAATCAGTACTAGCAGTAACAGTAGTAGCAGCAGTATTGATAGCAGTAGTAGCAGGTACATGTTGTCTTTTGGTCAGTTAAACATCTCCCTCATGATGTCCCGGAAGTTTCATCTTGATAGGCTAAGCCGTTCCAAAAAAATTGCTGATGCACCTATATCAGCAATCTGTATGTTATTGCAAGCTACCCATTGTTAAAATTTAAGGTCTTTATAGAAGGGATGGTCGTATAAACTTTGAAAGAGGCTCATTCGGTTGGAAATGGAAAGATCAAGATTAAATTTGAAGAATCAAACGTAATCAGAGGACAATCAGCCTATCTCTCTTAACCGTCATTCCCCCTCCTCCCCAATTCATCTAAAAAAAACAACAATCGTTCAAAATAGTCCAAAGGTCAAATAACCATGCCTCTGGAGTTAAAAACCCCACCAGCAGCTCCTGCGGCAAGGCCTGTAAGTTAAGTAAGTTGCTCATTCCTAACACATAAGGATTTTATGGAAAAGATTTTGTAGTAGCTTTGGGAGGGGGGGGGGCTTCATTTGAATGGAAATCAAAAGTTCCAATGCACATTTTCAGAGTTAAAAGTGATCGGAGGGCCTCCACATCACCCTCGAAGCATTTGCAGAATAAAAATTTAGAAATATATGCATTCACGTGCCTATATTCGGTGATATAAATTTCAAAAGGCATTTTCATGATATTAATAAAAAAAGAAAACTTTCCGAAAAACAAGTTTTCCAAAGAAAAGTAAAAGCCATTTTAAACTTAAGCTCAGCAGATACAAATACCTGTTAAAATTCAAACTCAAAACGACCAGAAATTACTATTAAAGAATAAATGAAACCCAAAACGAACAGAAATCAAATAAACAATCATAGCAAAAAACATATAACAAATAATAATATAAATGAATAAATAGATCTTAAAGCGAGTAATGCTTATATTGAATATGAAAATCAAGCTTAAAACGAAAAAAAAATATTTTGCTATTGAAGTACAAATGAAACTTAAGACAAAGAGAAATTAAATAAACAATCAATGCAAACAAACAAAAAATATTAGTAAATTTTGAACTGATGAGCTTTCAGCAATTAATATCATTTTACATCAAATATTCAGTTTAATTTGTTAGTTCTTTCTAAAATTGTTCAAGACCAATATAGTTTCACTACAAACAAGAGTTTGGATACTGTCCCCTTCCTTAAATGTAAATAAAAACCAAAAGCCTACTACGTCATTGGCGCTTAACTGAAAACGAATTATATCACAAATATTTTCTTTTCCAATTCTTACAGCATTGAAAATAAAAATAAAATTACAGTGAAATAAATTTTCGAACTGATGGATCTGAACATCAAATATTCAATTCGATGTTGTTTATACTTTCCAAGACCGATCAAGACGCATATAGTTTTCAGTGAAGCGCCAATGACGCAGTAGGTTTTAGACTTTTACAGTGAGATAAGGAGGCGATACCCAAACACTTGTTTGTAGTGATTTTTGTTCGTTTCAAGCATGATTTGTAAATTCAATTTAAATTTCACTCGTTTTAAGATTTATTTATTCGTTTCCATTAATATCTATTGTATGTTTGTTTGCATTGATTGTTTATTTAATTTCTGTTCGTCTTAAGTTTCATTTATACTTCAACAGCAAAATACTTTTTTTTTTTCATTTTAAGCTTCATTTTCATAATCAATCTAAGCATTACTCGCTTTAATATCTATTTATTCATTTATATTATTACTTGTTGTATGTTTTTTGCTATGACTATTTATTTAATTTCTGTTCGCTTTGGGTTTCATTTATTCTTTAATAGTAATTTCTGGTTGTTTTGAGTTTGAATTTTAACATGTATTTGTATCTGCTGAGCTTAAGTTCAAAATGGCCTTTACTTTTCTTTGAACAACTTATTTTTCGGAAAGTTTTTTTTTTAATTAATTTTTGTTTGTTTTTGATTGCAAAAAGTTTCAAGTTTTTGAAAATTCCTTATTTCAAAATCAAACTTTATAAAAAATCAAATGTTCATCAAAGGATCAAAACTGGCATCAAAGTGAAAAAATGGGTTTTTGTCAACCTCGGAGTTTTTATTATCTGATGTTGGAACTATTTTTAACAAAATGGCTATATAAAATTTTTTATCGGATGGGTTTGGGGGAAAAAGGGCGTGGGGGAAGGCTAATTGCCCATCGGTCTCTTTTGACTGTTTAAAAGTGAACTAGAAATTTCTATTTTCAATCAAATGAGCCCTATCTGAAATTTATACGGGCATCCCTTCATTAAGAACCATATATACCCCCAGAGCAAAACTTACAACGCCTGTACCTGGGCCCTGGGGGGTCGTGCCGACCCCGAAGTTTTAATATCTGATGTTTGAACTGTTTTTAACAAAATGGTCACCACAAATTTTTAGCGGATGAGTTTATCAATACGA
Organism: Artemia sinica; assembly: GCA_027921565.1. Classification (NCBI taxonomy): domain Eukaryota; kingdom Metazoa; phylum Arthropoda; class Branchiopoda; order Anostraca; family Artemiidae; genus Artemia; species Artemia sinica. The sequence goes on along the minus strand of CM051263.1, from coordinate 11,621,353 downwards.
TAAACCCAAAGGCGTGGAGGGCGGGAGGGCTAATTGCCGTCCAATCTTTTTTTACTCTGAGAAAATGAACTAGAACTTTTAATTTTCATTCAAATGAGTCCTCTCTGACGTTTATACGAGCATACCTTTCATAAGAACCACATACGGCCCCAGGACATAGCTTACAATGTCTGCCCTCGGGCCTTGGGGGGTTGTGTCGACACCGGAGTTTTTGTTATCTGACCTTTGAACTATAAAAAAAATGATTATTTCAAAACTTGTATCGAATGGGTTTGGGGAAAACAGGGCTTGGGGGGACGGGTAGGGGCCCTCTGATCTCTTTTGACTCTTAAAAATTGAACTAGAACTTTCAATTTTCACTACAATCAGCCCTCTCTGAAGTTTATACGAGCATCCCTTCCATAAAAACCATATAAGCCCCCAGGGCGTAACTTGCAACGCCTGCCCCCGGGCCCTGGGTAATTGTGTCGACACCGAAGTTTTTTCATCTGACCTTTGAACTATTTTTAACAAAATGCCTATCTCAAAATTTTTATAGGATGCATTTTGGGGAAAAGGGGCGTGGGGGGGATAGTTGCCCTATGATCTCTTTTGACTCTTAAAAACTGAACTAGAACTTTCAATTTCCAATCAAATGAGCCCTCTCTGAAGTTTATACGAGCATTCCTTCCACAAAAGCTGTATATGCCCCCCATGCATAACTTACAACACCTACCCCGGGCCCTGAAGGATTTTGTCGACCCCGGAAATTTCGTTATATGATCTCTGAACTATTTTGGAAAAAAATGGCTCTCTCAAAGTTCTTATCGGACGGGTTTGAGGAAAACAGGGCGTGCAGGGGAGGGGGGCTAGTTGCCCCCCGATCTGTTTTGACTCTTAAAAGTGAACGAGAACTTTTAATTTCCAATCATATGAGCCCTCTCCGATGTTTACACGAGTATCCCTTCCATATGAACTATATATACCCCCGGAAAATTACTTACAACGCCTGCCTCTGGGCCCTGGGGGGTTGTGTTGACCCCGGAGTTTTCATTATGTGATCTTTGAACTATTTTTAAATCAATGGCTATCTCAAAGTTCTTATCGGATGGGTTTGAGGAAAATAGGGCATGGAAGGGGGTGGGGGGGGGGAGTTGCCCTCCGGCAACTCTCTTTGAGAGTTGCCTCTCCCATATCTTTTGACTCTTAAAAAGTGAATTACAACGACCAATTTCCAATCAAATGAGCCCTCTCTAAAGTTTTTACGAGCATCCCTTCCATAAGAACCATATATGTTTAACAAAATGTCTATCTCAAAATTTTTATCTAATGCATTTAGGCGTGGAGGGGGCGGGGGCTAGTTACCCCCCGATCTCTTTTGACTCTTAAAACGTGAACAAGAACTTTCAATTTCCAATCAAATGAGCCCTCTCCGAAGTTTATACGAGCATCACTTCCATAAGAACTATATATGCCCCCAGAGCATTACTTACAACGCCTGCCTCCGGGCTCTGGGGTGTTGCATCGACACAGGAGTTTTTCTTATCTGACCTTTGAACTATTTTCAATGAAATGGCTATTTTTAAAAAATTTATCGGATGTGCTTGGGGAAAAAAGGGTATGTGTGTGGGGGGGTGGGAGGTGGGGGGGGGGCTAGTTGCCCTCGGATATTTTTTGACTCTTAAAAAGTGATCTAGAACTCTCAATTTCCAATCAAATGAACCCTCTCTGAAGTTTATACGAGCATCCCTTTCATAAGAACCATACACGCCCCCAAGGCAACACTTAGAACACCTACCCCCCGGGCCCTGGGGGGTTGTGTTGACACCGGAGTTTTTGTTATCTAATTTTTGAACAATTTTGAATCTCAAAGTTTGCAGCGAATGGCTTTGGGGAGAAAAGAGCGAGTTTGGGGGGGGGGCTAGTTGCCCTTAAATCTCTTGACTCTTAAAAAGTGAACTAGAACTTTCAATTTCTTATCAAATGATTCCTCTATGAAGTTTATACGAGCATCCCTTTCATAAGAACCATACATGCCTTTAGGGCATAACTTAGAACCTTTTCCCCCTGGCCCTGGGAGGTTGTATTGACACCGGAGTTTTTCTTATCCGACCTTTGAACTATTTTCAACAAAATATCGATCTTAAAATTTTCATCAGAGGTTTGGAAAAAGAAGGCGTGGGGGGGGGGGGGGCTAGTTGCCCTCGGATCTCTTTTGACTATTAAAAAGTGAGCTCGAACTTTCAATTTCCAACCAAATGAGCCCTCTTTGAAGTTTATACGAACATCCCTTTCATAAGAACCATATATGCCCCAGGGCATAACTTACAACGACAGCTCCCAAGCCCTGGGGGGGGGGGGGTTGTGTCGACACCTGAGTATTTGTTATCTGACTTTTGAACAATTTTTAACTTAATGGCTATCGAAATTTTTTATCTGATGCATTTGGGTGAAAAGGGAAGTGGGGGGGGGCTAGTTGCCCTCCGTTCTCTTTTGATTTTCAAAAATTGAACCATAGCTTTAAATTTCCAATCAAATGAGCCCTCTTTAAAGTTTTTACGAGCTTCCCTTCCATAAGAACCATATATTCCCCCAGGGCATAACGTAAAACGCCTGCCCCGGGGCCCTGTGTCGACCCCGGAGTTTTCGTTATATGGTCTTTAAACTATTGTTAAAAATGGCTATCTCAACGTTCTTATCGGATGGTTTTGAGGAAAAAAGGGCGTGAAGGGGGGGGGGACTAGGTGCCCTCTAATATATTTTGACTCTTAAAAAATGAAATAGAACTTTCAATTTCCAATCAAATGAGCCCTCTTTGAAGTTTATACGAGCATCCCTTCCATAATAACCATATATGCCCCCAGGGCATAACTTATAACGGCTGCTCCCAGGCCCGGGGGGTTGTGTCGACACCGGTGTTTCTTTTATACAATCTTTGAACTATTTTTAACAAAATAGCTATCTCAAAATTTTCATCAGATGAATTTGGGAAAAAGGGCGTGAGGGGGGGTGGGGGGGTGGTGGGGGTTACCCTCTGATATGTTTTGACGCTTAAAAAGGGAACTAGAACTTTCAATTTCCAATCAAATAAGCCTTCTCTGACGTTTATACGAGCATTCCTTAAATAAGAACCATATATGCCCCCATGGCATAACTTATAACCCTTGCCCTGAGAGCTGTGGGGGGAGTGTCCTGCTCAAAGATATAATTTACAGAACTTTCAACTACGTTGAACAAAATGGCTATCTCAAAATTTTGATTGGATATGTTTGGGGAAAAGGTGGGCATGAGAGGGGGGTTAGTTACCCTCCAATCACTTTTGAAGGGTTTGCGAAAGCATAGGTTGGCTGGCCCCCAGCCCCCCATTGCACTTCCTGGCTGAAGGGCCACGAAACGGAGATCAGCACCGCCGGTTTGGACCTTAAGGGTCTAGTGCCGCATCCTTTACCTTTACCAATCACTTTAGACTATTAAAAAGGGCACTACCCTTTGAATTTCCAATCGAATGAGGCTTTTTTGAAGTTTCTACGATAAAGCTTTCTATAAAAACCTTATATGCCTCCAGGGCATAACTTACAACCCTTGCCCTGAGAGCTGTGGGGGGAGTGTCCTGCTCAAAGATATAATTTACAGAACTTTCAACTACGTTGAACAAAATGGCTATCTCAAAATTTTGATTGGATGTGTTTGGGGAAAAGGTGGGCATGAGAGGGGGGTTAGTTACCCTCCAATCACTTTAGACTATTAAAAAGGGCACTACCCTTTGAATTTCCAATCGAATGAGGCTTTTTTGAAGTTTCTACGATAAAGCTTTCTATAAAAACCTTATATGCCTCCAGGGCATAACTTACAACCCTTGCCCTGAGAGCTGTGGGGGGAGTATCCTCCTCAAAAACGTAATTTCTATTTGGAAATCATCTTCGTAGAGCAGAATGGCTATCTCAAAATTTTGATTGGATGTGCTTGGGGAAATGGTGGGTGTAGAAGGGGTGTTAGTTGCCTTCCAATCACGTTTGACCCTTAAAAAGGGCACTAGAACTCTCGATTCCCAAGCGAATGAACCCCGTTTGAAGTTTATACGACAACCTCTTCCATATGAAGTGCTTCTGGGACAAAAAAATAATAAATAATAAAACATTGGAGCCGTATGGCCTTTACTATAGGCAATGTTATAGCATTGCCTCTGATTTAGGGGACACAGAAGTAAATTAAGGTAAGCACAAAATGAGCGCAAAAAAGAAGAAAAGAGAACAAAACCGTAAGCTCAAAATGAACCAACTGAACCATCAAATGAGACAATATCCAGAGAATTACTTGAGAAATGTAAATGAACGACGGGTTATAATGAACAACCTAGATCATCAAAAGTGACAAGACTAATCCAAGCAGCTAAGGCAAAAGGCCATGTAAAATGTCTGAAGCAATGATTAACGACAGCAAAGATCAAATAGATATGTAGTCAGAAAATTGGCAAAACTGACAATTAGAACAAAGTCAAAAAGAAATTGAAGGGCATAGAAATTTGGATTTGAAAGATAAGTTTCAGCGAGAATCACAACGACACAAAAACGAAAGTGAAGAACAAACAAAATATACGGTTACAAGACATATGACAATGAGGGTCAGAACGAATTAAAATGAAAATGAAGAACAGAGATGTGTGGTTAGAAGATATAAGACCGCGAGAACAAAGAAATTTGCAGTTAGAAGATAATCAGTAGCGAGAATCACAAGCAACAGTAGGAATAAGAACGTGTCAAAAATGAAAGTGAAGAACTGTGCTGTTAAAGGAAAGTGAGAATTGGAACGAATCAAAAATGAAAGAGCAGAAGAAAAAAATATTATTTTAGAAGAACAGCACCATCACAATCTCTGATGCTAACTAACTGTGGCGTAAAACCCAGTAAAAACCTAAAAAGATGCCGTAAACTACGCAGGTGTTATTCACAAGTCATTGGGGCCTTTCAACTCTGTAAGTATTCACTGTGGAGTCCCCCATTATGCCGCAGTAAAAGTTGCCAACAAAGATGAGTTACTTGGGGACGCATTCCTGCATTGTTGATGCATTCCTGCATCAACAATTTCTAAATGAGTTTGTTTGGCCTGTTATAGGACATTACTTGCTGTCTAAAGAGTTCAACAAACAAATACGGAACTGGAACTCATGTTTTACTTTATATATATATATATATATATATATATATATATATATATATATATATATATATATATATATATATATATATATATATAAATATATATATATATATATATATATATATATATATATATATATATATATATATATATATATATATATATATATATATATATATATATATATATATATATATAATATATATATATATATATATATATATATATATATATATATATATATATATATATATATATATATATATATATATATATATATATATATATATATATAAAGGATTTGAATTTTACTTAAAAATTTAATTTATAGAGGGCCCCGAAAAAAAATTCAATCGGGCCCCACATTTAGTCAATCCGGCCCTGAAAGAGGGCATGTTTGATCCTATTAAGAAAAAGAAGCATGGAGCATTAAGGTCAAACCTTAGGGAAATATCAAGAAGAATGCCAAACATAATCAAAAAATATTTTTTCCTTTATTGGTTGTGAAAAGGAAATACCAGCAATATATACAGCAATATATATACAATATATAGCAATATAATCGTTCGGAAAATGTTTAGGAGCATCTCCAACTAAATCAAGAGGTAATTTGTGCATCCAGTTTTAAATGACGTTGTATCTGCAATGTGTCGAGAACATTTGAGGGTATAAACCTGAGGGTATGAAGTTTAAACTTTCAGGGTATGTTGAAGGAATGTTAAAAAAAAGGCTGTAGTGCAACCAGTCTCCTTCCCATGTCCTTTGTATCTGCAATCTCCTCAAAGACATCTGATCAAAATTCGTTATCTAGATTCACAAAGGTTAAATATTTTCAACACATGTGTTTATTACTTAATGTGTAAAAAGGTCTGATGCATCTAAAAAAAGAGAAGTAAATCAGCTTTAATGGTTTGTGACATCGGATCTTCTTTTTTTTTGCAAAAAAAAACAAAACAAAAAAAAGTTTTTTCAAGTGAAAATAAGGAGCAACATTAAAACTTAAAACGAACAGATATTACTACATACAAAAGGGGGGGGGAAGTCGCCCCTCCTCAACACCTCGATCTTTACGCTAAAGTTCGAATTTTGTCCCAATTCTTTAAGACTGACTCCTGATCCATAAAGGCCGTTAATTAGAATAATAAGTTCTTTTACAGGTTCTAAAAAAAACTTTTGCGTAAAGAGCAAGATATTGAGGAGGGGGGACCCCCCTCATATACGTAATAATTTCTGTTCGTTTTAAGTTTTAATGCTGCTCATTACTTTCAGTTGAAAAAAGATTGTTATTTTTATTTAATTTCTGATCGTTCCCCGAAATCCGGCTCTGGAAAATTCCCTTCCCCAATGAAAAAATTTTTCATGGAAAGATCCTCCCACGTAAAGTTCCCCCTCCACCTTAAAAATCACCCCTGAAAATGTCTATAGGCTATACTTCCCAATAACCAATACTATACAATGCAATGGGCAAAGTTCATAATTTGCAGCCCTTCCCCCGGGAACTGCGGGGGGTTAGGTCATCCTCGACGACACAGTTATTAGACTGTTCGACTATGCTGCAAAAAATAGCTATCTTAAAATTTTGATCGGGTGACTTTGGGGAAAAAATGAGCATGGGAGGGGGGCTAGCTCCCCTCCAATATTTTTGGTCACTTGAAAGGGCACTAGAATTCTTGATTTCTGATCAAATGAGCCCTCTCCCGAGCCTCTACGATCACTGGTTCGATACGACCATCTCAGGAAAAAACATAAACAAAACATAACAACAAATAAACACGCATCCGTGATCTTTCTTCTAGCGAAAAATGCAAAATTCCACATTTCTGTACATAGGAGCTTGAAAACTCTAAAGTACGGTTCTCTGGTACGCTGAATCAGACGGTGTGATTTTCATTAAGATCATTTGATGTTTTGGGGGTGTTTCCTCCCTTTTTCAAAATTCTGGCAAATTTTCTCAGGCTAGTAGCTTTTGATGGGTGCCATTAAATTTGGTGAATTATACATATTTTGAATAACCATCAAAATTCGATTCTCTTTATATATCTATTGTTATCAGTAAACTGTTTTTTTAGCGTTTCGGTTACTATTGAGCCACATTGCTCCTTACTTACAGTTCGTTACCAGAAACTGTTTAATAAAACAAAGCGTTACCACGAGCTGTTTGAAAAAAACGACGGTTTTTATGAATGACCTTGACAAGTGATGTGACTTTAAAAAAAGACAAGACAAGTGACAACATCATGACTTTAAAAAACAAACAATTCCAACATGGTTGAACAGATAAAAATTCTAATTTGTGTTTTACCCAATGATATTGCCTCAAATTTTTAGAATACTGAAAAACTGAGTTCAGTGGTTCAGTTGGATGATGGTTCAGTTGCACGGTGGTTCAGTTGCACGGGGTTTAGATACACAGGGGTTTAGTTGCATGAGGGTTTAGTTAAATGAGGTTCATTTGCCCGGTGGTTCGGTTATACAGGGGCTCAGTTGCACGGTGGTTCAGTTACAGGGGTTCAGTTGCTTGTGGTTCAGTTACACAGTGGTTCAGTAACACGCACACCACTTATTGAAATTAGCAATAGCTTACTGTAATATTGTGGTGAAATAAACGCCGTTTATATAGCATTACTAATTTACGCAAGTAATTTAAAAGGTGAAAAAAAATAAAGTTCAGGCTACTATTGATGCTTTCAAAAATAAAACGAGTAGCGAAGAATAATCCAAAAATAACGAATTATAATAAGTGAGTTAGTCAACAGTAAAAGAGAACTTCATTCAGGGTTCATATTTACAACCTGAAAGTTATAGGTTGTGGTTTGCTCTTTGTCAAGGCCTAAAACTCAGCCAGATTTGCCATATTGGCATATTTCCTTCCAGACTGACGGGAAAATTTTGAGTTATGCAGCCAGGCAGGATAATCTTGGCGTATTTTGAAAAATTAGTCAAGATTTACTTAATATTCAAAATTGTAAGGTTGAATTGCTACTTCGAAAAAAAACAACAACAAACAAACAAGGGACAAATAATAACAATAATAATAATAATAATAAAAAAAATATTACTCCCCCTCTTTCTTACATAATTGTACATAAAAAGAGCTAGTACTAAATCTGAAAGTCCTTTATTATTTAATTTTTGCATTGCAATTATCTTTTACAGCAGGTATTATTTTAAAACAAAAGCTTCATGTAAGGTGTACACAAACTTCCTGGGACCCAAAAAGATCGATGAAAGTAATTTGTTTTTGAGAATAATAACAAAATCAACAATACATGTCATAGTTCACCAATCAGCTGTCAGAACACGGGATTATTAGGGCTCATGAACCGATGTTCTAATTTCACACTATTTTCACATCTTGTTTTGGCTTTCACCTGTGAAAAACAATTTCAGATATCAAGGCTGTAGAAAGTGCTGATCCGACTGATCAGCAGTCCATTTGTACAATAACCTCACTTATATATGCCCTGAGTGTCTTGTACCGATCCTGCCAGTCTATGGTTTACAATGATAGCATTAGTAGGGTTACCTGTCATAGCCTTGTATGAAAAATCACTATTCTGTAACAAGTTTTTATTTGAAACTACAAACAAGCAGGGTGTCTCCAAGAATGGGTTGTGAGATGACAGTTCAGACTCGACTTAAGCTGAAAATGCTCTCTTATACACTTTTTCACATATTACATTTAAACGGTTTCTACCCACTGTGCACCCTTCGGCGTTTAATCAAAAAACCTTAATGAGAAAAGCTCTTCTCACATACCTCACGTTTATAAGGTTTCTTACGAGTGTGCAGTCTTTGATGCGTATTCAAATTAATCAGGTGAGAAAAGTTCATCTCACACACATCACATTTATAAGGCTTCTCACCTATATGCACTCTTTGGTGCAGAAGCAAACTGCTTGAGTGAAAAAAAAAACCTTTTACATACGTCACATTTAAATTACCTCCCACCTGTGTGCACTCTTTGGTGCTCATTCAAACTGCTTGATCGAGAAAAAAATTTTTCACACATCACATCACGTTTCTCTCTCCTGTGTGCAGTTTTATATGTCTTTTCAAATTGCCCAGATGAGAAAAGCTCTTGTGGCATACATTACATTTAAAGGGTCTCTCACCTGTGTGTAGTCTTTGATGGATTTTCAAATTGCCCAGCTGAGAAAAGCTCTTTTGGCATACACCACATATAAACGGTTTTTTTCCCGTATGTTTTCTTTGATGTGTTTCCAATAGTGAATGGGAGGGAAATCTTTTATTGCATATATTGCACTCATTGTCTTTTTTGCACTTTTTCCTATGCAAGCCAATGTTAGAATTTGAAGTTTCCATAAGTGCACTGGTATTACTTGATGATGTATCTGCACCTCCTACAATAAAATAAATAAAAGCGATAGAAAAAACCTATAACACTACAATGAAACATTCTCATTCATATAATCTAGAGCAATGATGCTCACATGAAAAAATCAATAAAAAAATGAAAAAAATCAGAAAAATTAAGAAAAAATTATAGCAAAACGAGAGGCTTGAAAACATTTAGGCCTATTGCTATGAGCATTATAAAATAAAACTCCCCAATTTTATTTACAGATTTTACCATTCAAACATTAAAGATATCCCTCTGTTAAGAAAAAGATAAGAAGAACACTTGTACTTACAATCAACTAAACTTTAAGTTAAAGGTGGGTTTAATGGTCTAAGAGTTTGCCTTTGTTTGCTGATATTTTAAACAAAACAATGAGAGGCAAATTAAAAAAAATTACCTGAAAAATGTAGCCCCTTTCTTACGTAATTCTATTTATTAATTCTGTTAACAAATTATAATAATTAATAATAATTTCTTACATAATTCTATTAATTCCATTGCAACTGAAACACCGTGTAACTGAACCCCAAGCAACTGAACCACCGTGCAACTGAACCACCGTGCAACTGAGCCACCTTGAAACTGACCCACCCTGCAACTGAACCACCGTGCAACTGAACCACCGTGTAACTTAACCACCATGCAACTGAACCCTCGTGCAACTCAACCACCGTACTCACATTGGGTAAAACACAAGTTAGAATCTTTATATATTCAACCTTTTTGGAATTGTTTGCTTTTTAGAGTCTTGATATAAATGACTCTCAAGATGAATAATAAAAAAGATCTGTTTTGTTGTCACAAATTAAAGAAAATCGGACGTCATAAACTCTTAAAGCCAAAATTGATTTATCCTCTTTTATGTCTGTTAATAGGGGTTCCCTTCGCCCTGTCACTGTCTATGGATCTAAACGTTTACCCCTCCCCGCGGAAATACCCCCCTCCTACCCACGGAAGCCCCTCACCTGGAAAATACCCCCCTCGTGGAAAATATGGTTTTTAAAATTTCAAAATCTTATTTGAGTTGTGTTATCTTTTAGTCCAATTGAGAGGTGCTAAGGAAAGTGGAAAATAGGAATTTATGTGTAAGTCTTGCCCCCCCTCCGTGCGAAAAATTTCTTCTCACAGAAAATATTCCAGATCCCCCCTTCAGAAAACCCCTCGCGAAAATTGTCCGCATATTTACCAATGACAAATACTATCTGTAAGCAATAGACAAATTACAAAACTTAAAAAGGAACTGAAACTTGTGCAATGAGGTTATCTGATTGTTTTGTAGCTAGGGAGAGAGGTAGATACCCCAAAGGGTGCAAATTGATGCCAAAACATGTCTGCTCTCATTGAGCTTTCAGATAAATGCAGAATTAGCTCTAAGGGAGAGACGAGAGGAGGATTTTGGTAAAAATTGTTTGATAATCCCCAGTAATTTCTAGTCTTTTTATTAGATGAATCAGACCTTTCCTAAACGTTGACTAATGAAAATCTATGTTGAAAATATCGGAACTTTGAGAATTTAGATAACAAAAAGGTAGCTTTTTGTTGCGCTTTCTTTAAATTAATTAAAAAGATTCTTTCGAAAAATAATTTTTCAAAGAAAAGTAAAGAGCCATATTAAACCAAAGACTAGCATAAACAAATTCCTATAATAATTAAAACCCAAAATGATCAGAAATTACAAAAAAAAGGAAACCCAAAACGAACAGAAATTAAAACAAACGATCATAGAAAACATAGGGGTTTTAGGGACTGAACCACTGTAACTGAACCACCGTGCAACTGAACCACCTTACAACTGACCCACCTTGCAACTGAACCACCGTGCAACTGAACCACCGTGCAACTGAACTACCGTGCAGCTGAACCCTCTGAACTTACACGCTGAACCCCCATTCTAGAAAAAAAACCCATTTAATTTAACCCAACCCTCATTTAAATCAAGTTCTGTTTCACTGAACTCAAGCCAAGGCCTAAAAATAAGTTTAAACTAAGGCTGATTAACAGCTCAAAATCTATTTCTTGCTTCGTTTGCAGTTTTTAACTTGTATTACTCATCAATGTTACCCCTAAACCCTCTAAAATGAATGAAACTTTCAGGAATGGGCCTATCGCCAAAAGCATGGTTTGATAAAGTGTTTGTTTTGGTTTTATTACAAACTATGAACTTCTCAATTAGAACTTGGTTAAGGACGTGCCAATGGGCAAATAAACGCATCAATTTTACAATTTAAAACCGGTTCCCAAAGCTCTTTCAGTTTAACTATTAAGTGTTTGAGTCAGTTTGACAAAGTCAGTTTGACTTTGACTATAAAGCGTTTTGGTTATGTCGGTGGAGTCTGTATCATTCTGATATCTGAATTTGCTATAACTGAATCTCAACGTGGAGGAAATGTTCTAAACTTGAATGGACATGAGTACCTTTCCCATAGTAACTTTAAGAATGGCTCCATCTTATGGAGATGTCGCAAGTATGTTACATATAAATGTTCAGCTACTATAACAACAAGAAATGAACAACTTGTGACGCAACCACGTGACCACTTACACTCTGGTGATTCATTAAATATACAAAGGAATCATGTTCTAGCTGAAATTAAAGGTGCAGCCGCAACAACAAATGATTCTACTAGAAATGTCCTAGGTACACTCGAGAAACTTAAATGAAGATTTAACGTTACCAAAAAAAGTTCAATTGAATCAACTATTCGCAGGGAGAGGCGGAACAAAACATTTCAGCAAAGAGCCACAGTCAGGCACTTTTCTATTCCTCAAGAATATAAAGATTTAGTTCTTATTGCCTCAGGAGAAAATGATTACAGAAGAATTTTGGTTCTAGGAAACAACAATAAGGTGAAACTTTTTGAAAGATCGGAATTAATACTCTGTGACTGAACCTTTAAATGCGTACCACGTGTATTCTTCAAACTTTACAGTATACATGGAAAAGTAGAAGATGCTTGCCCCCTTTGTCTATTTTGCCCTCTTTGAATATTTTAAGCAAGTATCTCCTCTAACCAATCCGAGTAAATTATTGCTGGACTTGGAGGTAGCAGCAGTTAATGCATTTAAGCAAGGCTTTCCAAACACTCAAATATCTGGATGCTTTTTCCATTTTAGCAAGAGCATACAAAAAAAAGTTTGTGCTATAGGTTTGAAAATTGAATATGGAACAGATGCTCACATTAATATGCTTGTGAAAAGTTTGTTTGCTATGGCATTCCTTCAAACTGATGACATAGCAAACGTTTTGAGTTATTATGTGGGCAGTTTCCGGATCGTAATGACACAGAGCTACTGTCTTATTTGGACGAAACATACGTAAGGAGAGTCCAGATACATGGCCGTAGGACAAAACCTAGATTCCCACCTGAGCTTTGGAATCATACAAACGATGCACTAGTTTGTGAACCAAAAACAACCAATACTACAGAAGGCTTTCATTATGCTTTAAACGCCATGTTCTCTTGCAATCACCCAGGTGTTTAGAAATTATTTGAAGGAATAAAAAGTGATATCGGCATTGAAAGATTAATGGCCATTCAAGCACAAAAGGGCATAGAAGGTATTAGAGGCAAATACAAAGTTATTGCTGAAAGGATGTCTATGAACATACAGGGATATTCTAATGAGCCTGACAAGCTCAAACATCTTCGGCAAATAGTCCATTTGCAAGTTTCGTAAACACAGTATTAGTGTCATATTAGTGAATGTTTAATGTGAAAAATTATGTAAAAAATCCCATATTAGTGAATTATATGACTAAATTCATACTAGTAAACAGAAAAGTAGTTTGTGTCATTAAGTCTTTGTGTAATCCATAAAATAAATAGATAACTGAAAATATTGTATTCCTCTTTCATTATTAAGGAATGTATACAACTAGCGTTAATACTGTCACTACCAACTTAATGCAGCATCAGGATGCTTAAGGCCGACACAGCTTCACACGCTCCTCCTCCATCCCAATTTATTGAGAGCCTCCCTTTTTAAACCCTCCCAAGAAGTTCTTATTTCCCTTAAATATTTCCTTACGACATCTACCAACTCCATTGGCTGATAACGTTTAGGGTACTTACGTTTGGTTTTTGTTTGGGGTACTTGTCCATTTTTCAGAAAACTGCCAAATTGATTCAATTTACAGGTATAAGGGTTGGAACAACTGAGACACTTAAGAGACAGATAGGATATATATAATTTGAGCTATATATTTGCATATTATGGGGACTGGGGGGTTAAATATAACGGCGGTGAATACAAAATGTAACCTAACCAAAATATCAACTCTATATATTAAATATTTAATTAAAACATAACTACAAGGTAGTTATTCCCTTGAGCCTAAGCTAATTGTCTCCGAATACAGACCACTATAAACCAGTTATTGTCTGATCTTGCAGATCCAAACTCTTGGTGTTTTCTGAATAATGGACAAGAACCTCGTTTGGTCCTAGATTGTTGACCGACACGGATAATCTTTGGCAATCCTTCAACCACAAAACATGTCCTAGCCATCACAAACTTTCTCTCACTACAGCCCTAGAAAGTGGGACTGAACCACATTTTTGTACAGCCCACGAAATTTTAACTTTGAATCAAATTAGCTCTTTTAAAAGTTTAAAGAATATTTCTAGCTATTATATAGCAGGGCTACCGATAATTTTGTTTCTATGCCCTTTCGAAAACCTGCATGCACATAATATTTTTGTTTAATTAAAATATCCTCTAAACGTTCCCAAGTTTCACTTTAATATTCTTAGCGTCATTAGTTAGTGATTGTAGTAGTAGTATTAGTAGCACATACATGGTGCCTTCGGGCTAGTTTGAGGTCCCCCACAACTTATCCTCAAAGGTCGAACTTATTAATAGAAGCCGTTCTTGAGATATTGCTGTGTAACTAGACCCCGGCGCCGCGCCGGCGGATCGACAGTAGAAACGATTATAAAGGTCGTGACGGGCACCCCTGCTGCCACCTACAACTTTTTTTTACATAATTTATTCAAGGATTATCGATCGAGTCTAATGGGGGTCGATGGTCAATCGATCTGTTGTTGTTTGGCCACGTGTAATGACATGAGGGGTGATTTACATAATCGCTAGGGGAATGTATTGATTCACGAAGGGGAATTAAGAAACAAACATGGCTTGTTTGTTGTTTGGCTAGCCTAACCTGAGAAATTGATTTACATAATCGCTAGGGGAGAATGTATTGATTTACGAAGGGGAATTAAGAAACAAACATGGCTTCTTTGATCTTTAGGCTAACCTAACCTGAGAAATTGATTTACATAATCGGTGGGGAATTTATTGATTCACGAAGGGGGAATTAAGAAACAATCATGGTTTCTTTGATCTTTAGGCTAACCTAACCTGAGAGCTTGATTTACATAATCGGCGGGGAAATTATTGATTCACGAAGGGGGAATTAAGAAACAAACATGGCTTCTTTGATCTTTAGACTAACCTAACCTGAGAAATTGATTTACATAATCGGCGGGGGAATTATTGATTCACGAAGGGGAATTAAGAAACAAACATGGCTTCTTTGATCTTTAGGCTAACCTAACCTGAGAAATTGATTTACATAATCGCTAGGGGAATATATTGATTCACGAAGGGGGAATTAAGAAACATTATGGCTTTCTTTAATCTTAGGTCTGAGGGATAAACGTTCTTTAGGTCAGAGAGAAAAATTAATATTCTATTTTTAAATAGGGCTTCATTGATCTTTACTGTCAGGAATTAGAAATGACATCACTTGTTATCTTGGAATTATGCGGGAGGCTAAAGAGATAGAAATTCTATTTTTAAATACGGCTTAATACCTTAATAGTGTAGCTAGGAACATTTATGAGATGAAGAGATTAACGTAGGAAAGGGTTTCCTAGAAATTTGAAATGTGAAAGCACAGAGATGCCAAAAACAAAAGGAACACGCTGAGATTACTTTTAGGGGATTATTTGGGTGAAACGGTTTTAGACATTTTAGGGAATTATTTCGGCGAAACAGTTAGAGACATTTTAAAAGATGATTTTAGAAAAGGTTTTAGAAGAGGTTTTGAGTGTGGTCGTTATAGTAAACAAGTTCTATTTGAACAGTGTCGTGAGGTCCTCTACCCCAACCCCAAAGGGCCCCGATCGCCCTACCCCGATCCAAAGGGTTCCGATCCCCATACCCCAATCCCGAAGGAACCCCCCGGTCCCCAAAGGTTCCCCGGGCTCCCACCCGGCCCCCCAGACCCCCAAAGGCCCTCCCCGGGCCCCCAAAGAGTCCCCTCCATATTTTTTAATACTTTTTTTAAGGCTTTATTATATCTTTTCAGAACAAGTTATTTTATTAATGTCCATCCTAAACCCATTTTACAAGTTGACATGGGCGAAACCGTTTTAGGCATTTTAGGGAATTATTTCGGCGAAACAGTTAGAGACATTTTAAAAGATGATTTTAGAAGATGTTTTAGAAGAGGATTTGAGGGTGAAACTCTGTGGTCGTTATAATACACAAGTTTCATTTGAACAGTGTCGTGAGGTCCCCTACCCCAATCCCAACGGCCCCCGGTCCCCCTAATGCACATCGAGCCCCCAAAGACCACCGGAACCCCATCCCCCCATTTTTAAAAAATAATTTTTGAATTTTTTTAACATGGTATTTTTTTATATCAACCCTTTTCCAACTTGAAGTACTTATCTTTTTCACTCACAACTATACTTTACAGCTTTTTGGATACCTCAACACCAAGAAATACTTTTCAAAGACCATTTCAGAGCAAGTTACTTTCTTAATGTTCCTCCTAGACCCATTTTGCAACTTGAAGTACTTATCTTTTTCACCCACAACTATACTTTACAGCTTTTTGGATACCTCAACACCAAGAAATACCTTTTAAAAGGCATTTCAGAGCAAGTTACTTTCTGAATGTCCCTCCTAAACCCATTTTCCAACTTGAAGTACTTATCTTTTTCATCCACAACTATACTTTACAGCTTTTTGGATACCTCAACACCAAGAAATACCTTTCAAAGACCATTTCAGAGCAAGTTACTTTCTTAATGTCCCTCCTAAACCCATTTTGCAACTTAAAGTACTTATCTTTTTCACCCACAACTATACTTTACAGCTTTTTGGATACCTCAACACCAAGAAATACTTTTCAAAGACCATTTCAGAGCAAGTTACTTTCTTAATGTCCCTCCTAAACCCATTTTCCAACTTGAAGTACTTATCTTTTTCACTCACAACTATACTTTACAGCTTTTTGGATACCTCAACACCAAGAAATACCTTTCAAAGACCATTTCAGAGCAAGTTACTTTCTTAATGTCCCTCCTAAACCCATTTTCCAACTTGAAGTACTTATCTTTTTCACTCACAACTATACTTTACAGCTTTTTGGATACCTCAACACCAAGAAATACTTTTCAAAGACCATTTCAGAGCAAGTTACTTTCTTAATGCTCCTCCTAAACCCATTTTCCAACTTGAAGTACTTATCTTTTTCACCCACAACTATACTTTACAGCTTTTTGAATGCTCCAACACCAAGAAATACTTTTCAAAGGCATTTCAGAACAAGTTCTTTTCTTAATATGCTTCTTAAACCAATTTTACAAATTCTAAATTTTTCCATAGTAGATAGAAAAATCTATATCATAGCTGTGAATATTTTCACGAAAGATAAGCAGTTCTATTTCAATTTTAAATTTTCTCAATGAAGTGAAGAAAAGTTCAAGTTCTCTTCTGAATTTTCTCAATGAAAAAGAAATTAGTTTTTATTCAATTCTATTTATTTCACAAAGACACAAAGAAATTTAAAGTTCAATTCTAATTTTTCGGTGGAAGATAGAAAAAGTAATACCATACTTGTGAATATTTTCACGGAAGATAAAAAGTTCTAGTTCAATTTAAAATTTTCTCAACAAAGTCAAGGAAAGTTCAAGTTCTCTTCTGAATTTTCTCAATGAATAAGAAATTAGTCATTGACCATTTCTATTTTTCCAAATAATATAAAAATTTTCCACTTTAGTTCAGATCTGTCTCGAAGAGATGAAAAATTTAAAATACTGTTCCAAATTTTTCACAGAAGATAAAAAAGTTCAAGTTCTCTTCGGAATTTTACCAAAGAACACAATTGAATTCTAATTTCTTCAGAGAAAACAAAAATCTTCCACTTCAGTTCTTTATTTCACAAAGACATAAAGACATTTAAAGTTCAATTCTAAATTTTTCGGTGGAAGATAGAAAAAGTAATACCATACGTGTGAATATTTTCACGAAAGATAAAAGTTCTAGTTCAATTTAAAATTTTCTCAACGAAGTGAAGAAAAGTTCAAGTTCTCTTCTGAACTTTACCAAAGAACATACTTCAATTCTAATTTCTCCAGAGAAAACAAAAATCTTCCACTTCAGTTCTTTATTTCACAAAGACATAAAGAAATTTAAAGTTCAATTCTAATTTTTCGGTGGAAGATGGAAAAAGTAATACCATACTTGTGAATATTTTCATGGAAGATAAAAAGTTCTAGTTCAATTTAAAATTTTCTCAACGAAGTGAAGAATAGTTCAAGTTCTCTTCTGAACTTTACCAAAGAACATACTTCAATTCTAATTTCTCCAGAGAAAACAAAAATCTTCCACTTCAGTTCTTTATTTCACAAAGACATAAAGAAATTTATAGTTCAATTCTAATTTTTCGGTGGAAGATAGAAAAAGTAATACCATACTTGTGAATATTTTCATGGAAGATAAAAAGTTCTAGTTCAATTTAAATTTTCTCAACGAAGTGAAGAAAAGTTCAAGTTCTCTTCTGAACTTTACCAAAGAACACACTTCAATTCTAATTTCTCCAGAGAAAACAAAAATCTTCCGCTTCAGTTCATTATTTCACAAAGACATAAAGAAATTTAAAGTTCAATTCTAATTTTTCGGTGGAAGATGGAAAAAGTAATACCATACTTGTGAATATTTTCACGGAAGATAAAAAGTTCTAGTTCAATTTAAAATTTTCTCAACGAAGTCAAGGAAAGTTCAAGTTCTCTTCTGAATTTTCTCAATGAAAAATAAATTAGTCATTGATCATTTCTATTTTTTCCAAATAATATAAAAATTTTCCACTTTAGTTCAGATCTGTCTCGAAGAGATGAAAAATCTAAAATACTGTTCCAAATTTTCTCAACGAAGCGAAGAAAAGTTCAAGTTCTCTTCGGAATTTTACCAAAGAACACACTTCAATTCTAATTTCTCCAGAGAAAATAAAAATCTTCCACTTCAGTTCTTTATTTCACAAAGACATAAAGAAATTTAAAGTTCAATTCTAAATTTTTCGGTGGAAGATAGAAAAAGTAATACCCTACTTGTGAATATTTTCATGGAAGATAAAAAGTTCTAGTTCAATTTAAAATTTTTTCAACGAAGTGAAGAAAAATTCAAGTTCCTATTCTGAACTTTACCAAAGAACACACTTCAATTCTAATTTCTCCAGAGAAAACAAAAATCTTCCACTTCAGTTCATTATTTCACAAAGACATAAAGAAATTTAAAGTCCAATTCTAAATTTTTCGGTGGAAGATGGAAAAAGTAATATCATACTTGTGAATATTTTCACGGATGATAAAAAATTCTAGTTCAATTTAAAATTTTCTCAACGAAGTCAAGGAAAGTTCAAGTTCTCTTCTGAATTTTCTCAATGAAAAAGAAATTAGTCATTGATCATTTCTATTTTTCCAAGTAATATAAAAATTTTCCACTTTAGTTCAGATCTGTCTCGAAGAGATGAAAAATTTAAAATACTGTTCCAAATTTTTCACAGAAGATAAAAAAGTTCAAGTTCTCTTCGGAATTTTATCAAAGAACACAATTCAATTCTAATTTCTCCAGAGAAAATAAAAATCTTCCACTTCAGTTCTTTATTTCACAAAGACATAAAGAAATTTAAAGTTCAATTCTAAATTTTTCGGTGGAAGATAGAAAAAGTAATACCATACTTGTGTAGATTTTCCTGGAAGATAAAAAGTTCTAGTTCAATTTAAAATTTTCTCAACGAAGTGAAGAAAAGTTCAAGTTCTCTTCTGAACTTTACCAAAGAACACACTTCAATTCTAATTTCTCCAGAGAAAACAAAAATCTTCCACTTCAGTTCTTTATTTCACAAAGACATAAAGAAATTTAAAGTTCAATTCTAAATTTTTCGGTGGGAGATAGAAAAATTAATACCATACTTGTGATTATTTTCACGGAAGATAAAAAGTTCTAGTTCAATTTAAAATTTTCTCAACGAAGTGAAGAATAGTTCAAGTTCTCTTCTGAACTTTACCAAAGAACACACTTCAATTCTAATTTCTCCAGAGAAAACAAAAATCTTCCACTTCAGTTCATTATTTCACAAAGACATAAAGAAATTTAAAGTTCAATTCTAAATTTTTCGGTGGAAGATAGAAAAAGTAATACCATACTTGTGTAGATTTTCCTGGAAGATAAAAAGTTCTAGTTCAATTTCAAATTTTCTCAACGTAGTGAAGAAAAGTTCAAGTTCTCTTCTGAACTTTACCAAAGAACACACTTCAATTCTAATTTCTCCAGAGAAAACAAAAATCTTCCACTTCAGTTCTTTATTTCACAAAGACATAAAGAAATTTAAAGTTCAATTCTAATTTTTCGGTGGAAGATAGAAAAAGTAATACCATACTTGTGAATATTTTCACGGAAGATAAAAAGTTCTAGTTCAATTTAAAATTTTCTCAACGAAGTCATGGAAAGTTCAAGTTCTCTTCTGAACTTTACCAAAGAACACACTTCAATTCTAATTTCTCCAGAGAAAACAAAAATCTTCCACTTCAGTTCTTTATTTCACAAAGACATAAAGAAATTTAAAGTTCAATTCTAAATTTTTCGGTGGGAGATAGAAAAATTAATACCATACTTGTGATTATTTTCACGGAAGATAAAAAGTTCTAGTTCAATTTTAAATTTTCTCAATGAAGTGAAGAAAAGTTCATGTTCTTTACTGAATTTTACCAAAGAACACAATTCAATTCTAATTTCTACAGAGAAAATAAAAATCTTCCACTTAAGTTCTTTATTTCACAAAGACATAATGAAATTTAAAGTTCAATTCTAAATTTTTCGGTGGAAGATAGAAAAAGTAATACCATACTTGTGAATATTTTCTCGGAAGATAAAAAGTTCTAGTTCAACTTAAAATTTTCTCAACGAAGTGAAGAAAAGTTCAAGTTCTCTTCTGAATTTTACTAAAGAACACAATTCATTTCTAATTTCACCAGAGAAAATAAAAATCTTCCACTTCAGTTCTTTATTTCACAAAAGACATAAAGAAATTTAAAGTTCAATTCTAAATTTTTCGGTGGAAGATAGAAAAAGTAATATCATACTTGTGAATATTTTCCCGGAAGATAAAAAGTTCTAGTTCAATTTAAAATTTTCTCAACGAAGTGAAGAAAAGTTCAAGTTCTCTTCTGAACTTTACCAAAGAACACACTTCAATTCTAATTTCTCCAGAGAAAATAAAAATCTTCCACTTCAGTTTTAAGTTCCCCAAAGAAATAAAGAAATTTAAAGTTCTATTCTAAATTTTTAGATGGAAGATAGAAAAAGTAATACTATAACTGTGATTGTTTTCCATGAAGATCAAAAGTTTCACTTTATTTATAATTTTTCTTAAATTCAGTTCTGATTTTTCTCAAAGAGATGAAAAATTTAAAGTTCTGTTCCAAATTTTTCATAGAAGATAGAAAAAGTTATACATTGATTGTGAATATTCGACATGAAGATAAGGAGCATCACTTTAATTCTGAGTTTTCTCGAAGAAGTGCAAAATGTTCAAGTTCTCTTCTGAATTTTCTTAAAGAAGAGAAAAAAGTTAACTCAATTCTGAATTTTACCAATGAAAATGACTACCAAAGACATAAAAATTTTTGTCCAAATTTTTTATGTTTTACCAAAGACATAAAAAATTTAAAGTTCAGTTCTAAATTTTTCTGTAGAAGATAGGAAAAGTTATACTATGATTGTGATTATTTTCCAGTGAAGATAAAAAGTTTCACTTTAATTCTAATTTTCTTAAGTTCACTTCCGATTTTTTGCAGAGATGAAAAATTTAAAGTTCTGTTCCAAATTTTTCATAGAAGATAGAAAAAGTTATACATTGATTTGAATATTCAACATGAAGATAAGGAACTTCACTTTAATTTTGAGTTTTCTCGAAGAAGTGCAAAATGTTCAAGTTCTCTTCTGAATTTTCTTAAAGAAGTAAAAAAAGTTAGCTCAATTCTGAATTTTACCAATGAAAATGAAAAAAAGCTTCCACTTCAGTTCTTAATTCCTCAAAGACATAAAAAATTCAAAGTTCTCTTCTAATTTTTCCAAGAAAATAAAAAAGCTCCACCTCAGTTCTGGTTTTTTTCTCAAAGAGATGAAAAATTTAAAGTTCTATTCTAATTTTAAATTAAATTTTGGCTCCTTTGTCTTATGGATTTACCCATCAAATTTTTAAATTAGAAAATGAGTGACTCGTTCTATTATTAAAGACAATCGTTCAAACTCCTTCATCTAACCTCCAAAACAATAGGTTAGGTTAAGTATAAATAAATATTAATAAATAAATAGAAACATTTCTACATGTTTAAGTTAGGTTAGATTAACTTATCATGAGTGCTCATGATAAGTTAGCCTAACCTTTTCCGGCGAGTATGTTTAGGTTAGGTTAGGCTAGATTAAGTTAGGTTAGATCAGGTTAGGTTAGCCTACGGACGCTTCACTTAGGTTAGGTGAGAGACAGACAAAAAGTTAGGTGTATGATTAGTTTAGGTTAGGTTAAGTTAGGTTAGGCTAGGTTAGCCTAACCTAACTTAATCTAACCTAACCTAATCATACACCTAACTTTTTGCCTGTCTCTCACCTAACCTAAGCTAACCTAAGTGAAGCGTCCGTAGGCTAACCTAACCTAACTTAACCTAACCTGATCTAACCTAACTTAATCTAGCCTAACCTAACCTAACCATACTCGCCGGAAAAGGTTAGGTTAACTTATCATGAGCACTCATGATAAGTTAACCTAACCTAACCTAACTTAAACATGTAGAAATGTTTCTATTTATTTATTAATATTTATTTATACTTAACCTAACCTATTGTTTTGGAGGTTAGATGAAGGAGTTTGAACGATTGTCTTTAATAATAGAACGAGTCACTCATTTTCTAATTTAAAAATTTGATGGGTAAATCCATAAGACAAAGGAGCCAAAATTTAATTTAAAATTAGAATAGAACTTTAAATTTTTCATCTCTTTGAGAAAAAAACCAGAACTGAAGTGGAGCCTTTTTATTTTCTTGGAAAAATTAGAAGAGAACTTTGAATTTTTTATGTCTTTGAGGAATTAAGAACTGAAGTGGAAGCTTTTTTTCATTTTCATTGGTAAAATTCAGAATTGAGCTAACTTTTTTTTACTTCTTTAAGAAAATTCAGAAGAGAACTTGAACATTTTGCACTTCTTCGAGAAAACTCAGAATTAAAGTGGAGTTCCTTATCTTCATGTTGAATATTCACAATCAATGTATAACTTTTTCTATCTTCTATGAAAAATTTGGAACAGAACTTTAAATTTTTCATCTCTTTGCAAAAAATCGGAAGTGAACTTAAGAAAATTAGAATTAAAGTGAAACTTTTTATCCTCACTGGAAAATAATCACAATCATAGTATAACTTTTCCTATCTTCTACAGAAAAATTTAGAACTGAACTTTAAATTTTTATGTCTTTGAGAAATTAAGAACTGAAGTGGAAGGTTTTTTTCATTTTCATTGGTAAAGTTCAGAATTGAGTTAACTTTTTTCTCTTCTTTAAGAAAATTCAGAAGAGAACTTGAACAATTTGCACTTCTTCGAGAAAACTCAGAATTAAAGTGATGCTCCTTATCTTCATGTCGAATATTCAAATCAATGTATAACTTTTTCTATCTTCTATGAAAAATTTGGAACAGAACTTTAAATTTTTCATCTCTTTGAGAAAAATCAGAACTGAATTTAAGAAAAATTATAAATAAAGTGAAACTTTTGATCTCCATGGAAAACAATCACAGTCATAGTATTACTTTTTCTATCTTCCATCTAAAAATTTAGAATAGAACTTCAAATTTCTTTATTTCTTTGGGGAACTTAAAACTGAATTGGAAGATTTTTATTTTCTCTGTAGAAATTAGAATTGAAGTGTGTTCTTTGGTAAAGTTCAGAAGAGAACTTTAACTTTTCTTCACTTCGTTGAGAAAATTTTAAATTGAACTAGAACTTTTTATCTCCCGGGAAAATATTCACAAGTATGATATTACTTTTTCTATCTTCCACCGAAAAATTTAGAATTGAACTTTAAATTTCTTTATGTCTTTTGTGAAATAAAGAACTGAAGTGGAAGATTTTTATTTTCTCTGGTGAAATTAGAAATGAATTGTGTTCTTTAGTAAAATTCAGAAGAGAACTTGAACTTTTCTTCACTTCGTTGAGAAAATTTTAAGTTGAACTAGAACTTTTTATCTTCCGGGAAAATATTCACAAGTATGGTATTACTTTTTCTATCTTCCACCGAAAAATTTAGAATTGAACTTTAAATTTCATTATGTCTTTGTGAAATAAAGAACTTAAGTGGAAGATTTTTATTTTCTCTGTAGAAATTAGAATTGAATTGTGTTCTTTGGTAAAATTCAGTAAAGAACATGAACTTTTCTTCACTTCATTGAGAAAATTTAAAATTGAACTAGAACTTTTTATCTTCCGTGAAAATAATCACAAGTATGGTATTAATTTTTCTATCTCCCACCGAAAAATTTAGAATTGAACTTTAAATTTCTTTGTCTTTGTGAAATAAAGAACTGAAGTGGAAGATTTTTGTTTTCTCTGGAGAAATTAGAATTGAAGTGTGTTCTTTGGTAAAGTTCAGAAGAGAACTTGAACTTTCCTTGACTTCGTTGAGAAAATTTTAAATTGAACTAGAACTTTTTATCTTCCGTGAAAATATTCACAAGTATGGTATTACTTTTTCTATCTTCCACCGAAAAATTAGAATTGAACTTTAAATTTCTTTATGTCTTTGTGAAATAAAGAACTGAAGTGGAAGATTTTTGTTTTCTCTGGAGAAATTAGAATTGAAGTGTGTTCTTTGGTAAAGTTCAGAAGAGAACTTGAACTTTTTTATCTTCTGTGAAAAATTTGGAACAGTATTTTAAATTTTTCATCTCTTCGAGACAGATCTGAACTAAAGTGGAAAATTTTTATATTATTTGGAAAAATAGAAATGATCAATGACTAATTTCTTTTTCATTGAGAAAATTCAGAAGAGAACTTGAACTTTCCTTGACTTCGTTGAGAAAATTTTAAATTGAACTAGAACTTTTTATCTTCCGTGAAAATATTCACAAGTATGATATTACTTTTTCCATCTTCCACCGAAAAATTAGAATTGAACTTTAAATTTCTTTATGTCTTTGTGAAATAATGAACTGAAGTGGAAGATTTTTGTTTTCTCTGGAGAAATTAGAATTGAAGTGTGTTCTTTGGTAAAGTTCAGAATAGGAACTTGAACTTTTCTTCACTTCGTTGAGAAAATTTTAAATTGAACTAGAACTTTTTATCTTCCATGAAAATATTCACAAGTGTGGTATTACTTTTTCTATCTTCCACCGAAAAATTTAGAATTGAACTTTAAATTTCTTTATGTCTTTGTGAAATAAAGAACTGAAGTGGAAGATTTTTATTTTCTCTGGAGAAATTAGAATTGAAGTGTGTTCTTTGGTAAAATTCAGAAGAGAACTTGAACTTTCTTTGACTTCGTTGAGAAAATTTGGAACAGTATTTTAGATTTTTCATCTCTTCGAGACAGATCTGAACTAAAGTGGAAAATTTTTATATTATTTGGAAAAAATAGAAATGATCAATGACTAATTTCTTTTTCATTGAGAAAATTCAGAAGAGAACTTGAACTTTCCTTGACTTCGTTGAGAAAATTTTAAATTGAACTAGAACTTTTTATCTTCCGTGAAAATATTCACAAGTATGGTATTAATATTTCCATCTTCCACCAAAAAATTAGAATTGAACTTTAAATTTCTTTATGTCTTTGTGAAATAATGAACTGAAGTGGAAGATTTTTGTTTTCTCTGGAGAAATTAGAATTGAAGTGTGTTCTTTGGTAAAGTTCAGAAGAGAACTTGAACTATTCTTCACTTCGTTGAGAAAATTTAAAATTGAAATAGAACTTTTTATCTTCCATGAAAATATTCACAAGTATGGTATTACTTTTTCTATCTTCCACCGAAAAATTAGAATTGAACTTTAAATTTCTTTATGTCTTTGTGAAATAAAGAACTGAAGTGGAAGATTTTTGTTTTCTCTGGAGAAATTAGAATTGAAGTATGTTCTTTGGTAAAGTTCAGAAGAGAACTTGAACTATTCTTCACTTCGTTGAGAAAATTTTAAATTGAACTAGCACTTTTTATCTTCCATGAAAATATTCACAAGTATGGCACTACTTTTTCTATCTTCCACAGAAAAATTAGAATTGAACTTTAAATTTCTTTATGTCTTTGTGAAATAAAGAACTGAAGTGGAAGATTTTTGTTTTCTCTGGAGAAATTAGAATTGAAGTATGTTCTTTGGTAAAGTTCAGAAGAGAACTTGAACTTTTCTTCACTTCGTTGAGAAAATTTTAAATTGAACTAGAACTTTTTATCTTTCGTGAAAATATTCACAAGTATGGTATTACTTTTTCTATCTTCCACCGAAAAATTTAGAATTCAACTTTAAATTTCTTTATGTCTTTGTGAAATAAAGAACTGAAGTGGAAGATTTTTGTTTTCTCTGGAGAAATTAGAATTCAATTGTGTTCTTTGGTAAAATTCCGAAGAGAACTTGAACTTTTTTATCTTCTGTGAAAAATTTGGAACAGTATTTTAAATTTTTCATCTCTTCGAGACAGATCTGAACTAAAGTGGAAAATTTTTATATTATTTGGAAAAATAGAAATGATCAATGACTAATTTCTTGTTCATTGAGAAAATTCAGAAGAGAACTTGAACTTTCCTTGACTTCGTTGAGAAAATTTTAAATTGAACTAGAACTTTTTATCTTCCGTGAAAATATTCACAAGTATGGTATTACTTTTTCTATCTTCCACCGAAAAATTAGAATTGAACTTTAAATTTCTTTATGTCTTTGTGAAATAAATAGAATTGAATAAAAACTAATTTCTTTTTCATTGAGAAAATTCAGAAGAGAACTTGAACTTTTCTTCACTTCATTGAGAAAATTTAAAATTGAAATAGAACTGCTTATCTTTCGTGAAAATATTCACAGCTATGATAAAGATTTTTCTATCTACTATGGAAAAATTTCGAATTTGTAAAATTGGTTTAAGAAGCATATTAAGAAAAGAACTTGTTCTGAAATGCCTTTGAAAAGTATTTCTTGGTGTTGGAGCATTCAAAAAGCTGTAAAGTATAGTTGTGGGTGAAAAAGATAAGTACTTCAAGTTGGAAAATGGGTTTAGGAGGGACATTAAGAAAGTAACTTGCTCTGAAATGGTCTTTGAAAGGTATTTCTTGGTGTTGAGGTATCCAAAAAGCTGTAAAGTATAGTTGTGAGTGAAAAAGATAAGTACTTCAAGTTGGAAAATGGGTTTAGGAGGGACATTAAGAAAGTAACTTGCTCTGAAATGGTCTTTGAAAGGTATTTCTTGGTGTTGAGGTATCCAAAAAGCTGTAAAGTATAGTTGTGAGTGAAAAAGATAAGTACTTCAAGTTGGAAAATGGGTTTAGGAGGGACATTAAGAAAGTAACTTGCTCTGAAATGGTCTTTGAAAGGTATTTCTTGGTGTTGAGGTATCCAAAAAGCTGTAAAGTATAGTTGTGGATGAAAAAGATAAGTGCTTCAAGTTGGAAAATGGGTTTAGGAGGGACATTCAGAAAGTAACTTGCTCTGAAATGCCTTTTGAAAGGTATTTCTTGGTGTTGAGGTATCCAAAAAGCTGTAAAGTATAGTTGTGGGTGAAAAAGATAAGTACTTTAAGTTGCAAAATGGGTTTAGGAGGGACATTAAGAAAGTAACTTGCTCTGAAATGGTCTTTGAAAGGTATTTCTTGGTGTTGAGGTATCCAAAAAGCTGTAAAGTATAGTTGTGAGTGAAAAAGATAAGTACTTCAAGTTGGAAAATGGGTTTAGGAGGGACATTAAGAAAGTAACTTGCTCTGA
This sequence comes from Artemia sinica, assembly GCA_027921565.1. Lineage (NCBI taxonomy): Eukaryota > Metazoa > Arthropoda > Branchiopoda > Anostraca > Artemiidae > Artemia > Artemia sinica. The sequence continues at coordinate 11,593,616 of CM051263.1, read as the reverse complement.
AATGGTCTTTGAAAGGTATTTCTTGGTGTTGAGGTATCCAAAAAGCTGTAAAGTATAGTTGTGAGTGAAAAAGATAAGTACTTCAAGTTGAAAAATGGGCTTAATAGGGACATTCAGAAAGTAACTTGCTCTGAAATGGTCTTTGAAAAGTATTTCTTGGTGTTGAGGTATCCAAAAAGCTGTAAAGTATAGTTGTGGGTGAAAAAGATAAGTACTTCAAGTTGCAAAATGGGTTTAGGATGAACATTAAGAAAGTAACTTGCTCTGAAATGGTCTTTGAAAAGTATTTCTTGGTGTTGGGACATTCAAAAAGCTGTAAAGTATAGTTGTGGGGGAAAAAGATAAGTACTTCAAGTTGCAAATGGGTTTAGGAGGGACATTAAGAAAGTAACTTGCTCTGAAATGGTCTTTGAAAAGTATTTCTTGGTGTTGAGGTATCCAAAAGCTGTAAAGTATAGCTGTGGGTGAAAAAGATAAGTACTTCAAGTTGGAAAATGGGTTTAGGAGGGACATTAAGAATGTAACTTGCTCTGAAATGGTCTTTGAAAAGTATTTCTTGGTGTTGGGACACTCAAAAAGCTGTAAAGTATAGTTGAGGGTGAAAAAGATAAGTACTTCAAGTTGCAAAATGGGTCTAGGAGGAACATTAAGAAAGTAACTTGCTCTGAAATGGTCTTTGAAAAGTATTTCTTGGTGTTGAGGTATCCAAAAAGCTGTAAAGTATAGTTGAGGGTGAAAAAGATAAGTACTTCAAGTTGGAAAAGGGTTGATATAAAAAAATACCATGTTAAAAAATTCAAAAATTATTTTTAAAAAATGGGGGGGGGTGGGGTTCCGGTGGTCTTTGGAGGCTCGATGTGCATTAGGGGGACCGGGGGCCGTTGGGATTGGGGTAGGGGACCTCACGACACTGTTCAAATGGAACTTGTGTATTATAACGACCACAGAGTTTCACCCTCAAATCCTTTTCTAAAACATCTTCTAAAATCATCTTTTAAAATGTCTCTAACTGTTTCGCCGAAATAATTCCCTAAAATGCCTAAAACGGTTTCACCCATTTCAACTTGTAAAATGGGTTTAGGATGGACATTAAGAAAATAACTTGTTCTGAAAAGATATAATAAAGCCTTAAAAAAAGTATTAAAAAATATGGAGGGGACTCTTTGGGGGCCCGGGGAGGGCCTTTGGGGGTCTGGGGGGCCGGGTGGGATCCCGGGGAACCTTTGGGGACCGGGGGGTTCCTTCGGGATTGGGGTATGGGGATCGGAACCCTTTGGATCGGGGTAGGGCGATCGGGGCCCTTTGGGGTTGGGGTAGAGGACCTCACGATACTGTTCAAATAGAACTTGTTTACTATAACGACCACACTCAAAACCTCTTCTAAAACCTTTTCTAAAATCATCTTTTAAAATGTCTCTAACTGTTTCGCCGAAATAATTCCCTAAAATGTCTAAAACCGTTTCACCCAAATAATCCCCTAAAAGTAATCTCAGCGTGTACCTTTTGTTTTTGGCATCTCTGTGCTTTCACATTTCAAATTTCTAGGAAACCCTTTCCTACGTTAATCTCTTCATCTCATAAATGTTCCTAGCTACACTATTAAGGTTTCGTTAGAATATCAATTTATCTCTCCGACTTAAAGCTCAGTGAAGCCGTATTTAAAAATAGAATTTCTATCTCTTTAGCCTCCCGCATAATTCCAAGATAACAAGTGATGTCATTTCTAATTCCTGACAGTAAAGATCAATGAAGCCCTATTTAAAAATAGAATATTAATTTTTCTCTCTGACCTAAAGAACGTTTATCCCTCAGACCTAAGATTAAAGAAAGCCATAATGTTTCTTAATTCCCCCTTCGTGAATCAATATATTCCCCTAGCGATTATGTAAATCAATTTCTCAGGTTAGGTTAGCCAAACAACAAAGAAGCCATGTTTGTTTCTTAATTCCCCTTCGTGAATCAATAATTCCCCCGCCGATTATGTAAATCAAGTTCTCAGGTTAGGTTAGTCTAAAGATCAAAGAAGCCATGTTTGTTTCTTAATTCCCCCTTCGTGAATCAATAATTTCCCCGCCGATTATGTAAATCAAGCTCTCAGGTTAGGTTAGCCTAAAGATCAAAGAAACCATGATTGTTTCTTAATTCCCCCTTCGTGAATCAATACATTCCCCCACCGATTATGTAAATCAATTTCTCAGGTTAGGTTAGCCTAAAGATCAAAGAAGCCATGTTTGTTTCTTAATCCCCCTTTCGTAAATCAATACATTCTCCCCCACCGATTATGTAAATCAATTTCTCAGGTTAGGCTAGCCAAACAACAAAGAAGCCATGTTTGTTTCTTAATTCCCCTTCGTGAATCAATACATTCCCCTAGCGATTATGTAAATCACCCCTCATGTCATTACACGTGGCCAAACAACAACAGATCGATTGACCATCGACCCCCATTAGACTCGATCGATAATCCTTGAATAAATTATGTAAAAAAAAGTTGTAGGTGGCAGCAGGGGTGCCCGTCACGACCTTTATAATCATTTCTACTATCGACCGAAAGCCACCGACGAGACGCTTGGTCGAACGCCGCCGAACAGTCGTAACGCCGCCGGCGCACCGTCACTGGTAGAGGCGGCGGCGTTCGGTCGACTTTAAATTAATTTTGCGGCAATTCTTTATTGCGTCAACCGCAAAGTTGGAGCTTTTTCTTCTCTTGTGGTTTAGTATTTCGATTTTCCTGAATAGAAATCAAGCAGGGCTTACACTATCCCCGAATTTTCGGGAATTTCCCCCAAAATCTATGCGTCACCCCGAAATAAAATTTGGTTCCCCGAATCCCCGAAAATCACGCAATCACGGTGCCACCTCTAGCGATTTATCGCCGGTGACTTTCCCTGCCAAATATTACTTTGCATACCATAATTCTTTACTTCTCTCTTGTTCATTAATTTTCGTCTCTTTTGTTACTTTGCATATAAACCAGACAGATGCAATATGCAATTGCAAATATTGCAATATACACAGTTTCTTCATATGTTGACAAAAAAGTATCGTCTTTATGAAATGAGTTTAAATCATTTCGAATGCAGTTTCCCAACCGCTATTTCTTACATCATTCGTAGTCAAGAATTTTATTTTCAAGTTGAATAGAATTATAGAACGCATTCACTACAATACAGCTTCAGCCTTCAGCTGGATTTTGAAATTGATAGCCAACAGATTGTTTCTACAGCTGAATTGTAAGTTTGCAGATTTTTTGTTTTTGCTGTTTTTAGGTAAGATTTTCTGTAATGTTTAATACTCAATTGTTGGACGCCTGATAGAAAATACAATCTTCTTTCTAAAACATTTTTACCCCCCCCCCCCCACCAAAAAAACCTTCTATTAAGACAAAATTTAGCTATAGACTAAGCTATGTACAAGGTTGGGGAATTAAAGATTGAACCGGAAGTTACCCCAAAAATATGATTCATAAATAAAATGGAAATTATTACCTATAGGGGGGGGGATAGGGGGCTATCATTTTTAAATGATAATACCTCATTTTTTTTTGAAAGCAGGGATGCCAAAAAGATAATTATTTTTTTCATTTAAAGTGGAGACAGAAGAAAATGATATCAAATTCCCTGGGAAACCATTGAAATATATTGACAGACCCAGCCCCCCCCCCCCATTAGGACTTGTTCATTGTCTTGGGTATTTTGCGATTTCTCATAGACTACTGGCCTAATTTGGCTTTTGTGTGTGCTCCCTTTTAATTAGATTCTTTGGATCTTTAGAATGCCACGGCGAATCTATGACTCAGTTTTCCAGTAATTTGAGGTAAATCTGAATAATTTCGACATTTTTGTTGTCGTCTTTGTACCCCTTTACTCATACCCTCAATTTTTTTTCAAGGAACACTAAACTGTTTAACGTTATCTTGCGTGTTTGTTTCAACCAAACAGCGACCTAGTTAATTATTAAGTAAATCATTCTTCTAATGAAAGCTGAGACGGCATCCTATCAAGAGGGTATCCAGAGGAGGGGGGGGGGGGGGGTAGGGAGGTATTAAATTTAAATGATAATATCTTGAAATTTTTTTATCGAAAGCAGGGATCCCAAAAAGTTTTTTTTTAATTTAAAGCAGAGATTGCATCCTATCAAGGTGGTATCCAGGGGGGGGGGGTAGTGAGCTATCATATTTAAATGGCAATGCTTCGTTTTTTTTGAAAGCAGGGGTGCCAATAAAATATTTTTTTTAATTAAATCAGAGACGGTATCCTATCAAGATGGTACCCAGAGGGGGGGGGGCATAGGGAGTTATTATATTTAAGTGATAGCAACTTGATTTCTTTTATTGAAAGCAGGGATGCCAAAAAGTTGAAAAGTTGACAAAAATTAACAAGATTTTCGTGAGCTATACTTGATACAGCACTTGCATGGTTTTATCGTCCAAAGGGAAAGGGACATATGCGTCCAACCCGTTTTTTTTTTATTGATGAAACGGGTTTACATTGAAAACATTCATTCATTAGTACCAGGCAGATTAACGCTAAAACGAATTGGTGTGTTAGGATGACAGTTTTTTTTTTTTTTTTTTTTTTCTTGCCAAGTAATTACCTCTAAAACATAAAATGTAACATTTGGAATATTATAACACTTTTTTCAAAGCTTCGAAGAACATCAAAAAAGGCTAAATACCCCTAACTACGCTTGAAAGCTATTTTAAAAAGAAACTCTTTGGAGATTTCCATGGAACTGACCATAGCAGAAGCTTTGAGCCTGGGTGGGGATCAAAGAGGAGTCTTTGAGTATTTTGACCACAGGTGACTTATTGTTGCGACTTTCTTAAATTTGATAATTTTTATGAGCATTTGGAAATCAAAGCTTAAACTCAATAACTGATACTAAGTCTCCTAACATTTTGCTTGGATTAAAAGTGATGAACTAGGAAGAAAATCTCAACATCTTCCTGGAGCTACTTCCGTCTGCATATTATTTCATTTAATTACATTTAAAATGGATGAGCTTTTCATTTTTTACCTAGGAAAATAGCTGGCACTTCATTTTACTTCATACCGAATAAACCATTGAGTATTTTTTGTTTCATTGTGATTGAAGTGTTCTCATGTGAAGTGTTCATCATGTATTTTTCTATTTGATAAATTTATTCCTTTTAGATGCAGTGACTGATATTAAGTATTTATGAATTTATGATTTGGAATTAATCCCCAAAAGAAAAAATGAATACTATCCAAAAGAGCAGCCAAAAGCAATAAAAAAGCAGCAGTTCAGCCTTAGCCTACATGACATATATTCTATAAAGAAGCCAAAAAAAAACTTCAAATGTATTTTTTTTAAATTGTTATTATTACCACTTTTTAATACAAGAAGGCTTTTTAGGAATCCAAAAGAGCAAAAAAAAAAATAAACAATCAATATCAAAGTCGCTCATTTCAACTGTTTTAAAGGTGAACAAACAGATATAGGCAAAGGGCATTATGAAAAAATTAAGCTTCTAAGTTAAAAGTTTTTACCCAGATAAATGACGAATTTTGTGATACGGTATTTGAAGTTTTGTATGCAGCAATGCTCGATGAAATAAAACTACTAATTTTGATAATTATTTATGTTAAGAATTCACACAGCCATTTCATTTCTACCAGATTTCTACTTCTCCTGATGAATAACGAAGAAGACCAGTTTCCAGCCAGCGACTTGTGAATTTTTGAACTCATGAATAGGCTCGAATCTGTCGTAAATTTAAGCTGTGATTTGAGAAAGACTGATGAAAACACTAATGTTTGCGGTCAACATTGATCGCGCCGGCGGCGTGCTGCCGACATATTACCGGCGGCGTGGCGCGGCGTGCTGCCGACATATTACCGGCGGCGTGGCGTGCTGTTTTTGGCCCCGCCGCCGCCGGTCTTCCCTCATCGGCGCGGCGCCGGGGTCCATGTGTAACCCTTTTGAGAATGTACATAATCAATGTCAATTGTATTCAGTTCAATATCCGCCGAAATATTCTTTGACAGCTTCACCTTAATGCCCTTAGCTTGCGTAGTAGCAGTTATAGAATTAGTAGCAGTATGCACATAGCACCTTTTATTTTCTTCAATATTCTCTTCAACACACCAAACTGTTCCTAAGATATTGCTAATACGCCCTTTTGACAACCTGTATACAGATGACGTGATGTGATTCAGTTCACCTTCCATCCTAAATATTCCCTGAAAATTCCACCTTCATATCGTTAGGTACAGCTGTAATAGTAGTCCCAGTAATAGTAGTAGTATTATTAGTAATAGTACTAGTACCAGTAGCAGCAGTAGTAATAACATATTACCTTTTGGTCAGCTAAATATTCCTCTCATCAAGTTCTGGATGTTTCAACTTAATAAAATTAGCTGTTGCTATCCCATTGCAGATACATCCTTTTGATAACCTATATATTCATATAGCTCCTTAATTTTTATCTTAATACTTTTAGCTTGCAATTGGTTGCAATAGAAGAAGCAGTCAAACTAGTAGTAGTAATAGTAGGGTGTAGTAGCAGCAGTAGTAAATGTGATTAAAATAGTAATAGTATTAGCAGTAGCGTGCACAGTGCCGGATTTAAAGCTTTAACGCTTCAAGAACTAGAGTTTTTGCAAGATTTTCGGGTTATTCCCAAAAATTTCAGGGATAATGGAAGCGATTAACAGAACACAACTGATGTGCGAAAAGTGACGAAAGAGAGGAGTAATACAGAACTCTGAGCTAGAATTCTCGGGAGACATCTGACAGTTTACAAGCACAGTTTATATAATTATCCAGTAAGTTTACCGCAGATGATTTCTGGCTCTTCATTCTCGGTGCGAACAAAAAGCTCCTCCCACTTATTTGTGCACTTATTGGTGAGCCGGCCAAGTGGTTTTATCAGTGCTTGTTCCGTAGGTGATTATTCTTTGCCTACCCGTGAAAAGATCTAATGCCGCTTATATTTACAAGTTCTCTGGAGCACTCGCATCTCCGTCCGGGTTTTTATAATGGGTGAGATAGGGAAAGATCATACTGCTAATTATATAAACTGTGGTTTATAAGTGACCATGGAATTCCTGTGTTATTTTAAAGTCACTTTTCTGTGAACAGGTAGCGTGGCGGCAGAGTGCACCTGGCGACGATAAATCACTTCAGTCCAGTTTTTGTCAGAAAAAAAAATCAGTCAGTGATAATTTATTGTGTCCTCTGGCATTATGCGTCTCTAGGTCCGGGCCTAGTGGTAAATCCAGGCCTGAGCTTGCAAATATTTCCTTTTGGTGAATTGACTTTCCTTTTAAGCACTCTCTGAAAGTTCCAACTTAATACCCAAATCCCTTCTTGAGATACGCCATTTTGACAATCTGCATGCACATAGTGTCTTTTGATTTAGTTCAAATTCCCCCTCAAATCGCCCATTCTGTCAAATTGTCAACTTTAAATGCGCAGCCTTAATAGTAATAGTTTAATAGTAGTAGAGATTGTAGTAGGAGCAGTAGAATAATAGTGTTGAATCAGTAGTAGCAGTAACAGTAGTAGCAGCAGTATTGATAGCAGTAGTAGCAGGTACATGTTGTCTTTTGGTCAGTTAAACATCTCCCTCATGATGCGCCGGAAGTTTCATCTTGATGAAACTGCCCACTGAAAGTTAAGTTGATTTTTCTTCTCTTTTTTTTGAGGTTTTTCTCGTAGTAGCGAAATAATGTCAAAATTCCAACAGTTCCAGCTTGCGTTAGCGAATTTCAAAAAATTACCGCTGTGCCCCGTAAGAATTATCCAAGTTTCAAAGGATTAAAAAGGAATCTTCAACTACTTAGTTTTTGCGTATGGAGATCACAGAGTCGCACCTAACGGAGAATAGTCTCATCTCGTTTGAGGATAATTACTGCGAAGCATCTACAAAAACTGATAAAAATGTTGGAAGTGCGTTTAAAGAGGTTAACCAAAACCCGGACATTTATAAGACGGCTTCCAAAACTTTCGTGTCGCTGAAAGTAGTTTCTTCTGAACCATCTACCGCGGATTTGCTAGCTAAAATAGTCGCACACTGAGGAAGAAATCGCTAAGACAAATGAATCAATGATGAGCGCGATTACTAAGCAAGTTCAAGATAAATGCGGAAACGATCGAACTCTGAAAACTTCTGTTGAGAATATCGTGAGTGAAATATACTCGTCAGTGTCGCTTGAGTTTAATCTCACCGTATGTAGCCTCCAGATTGAAAGCATCACGCTTATAAACGTGCACATGCCTTCGGGAAGTAATAACATCAAAGCCAGAGCTGATTTTATTCAGAATATCATACCAAGATACGTCCCTGTAACTGGATGTAAATTATTGATGGGAGATTTCAATTGCGTAGCCAGAGAAGAGGATGTGCAAACAAGAACGGGGACGAGTCTCAAAAAGAGAGTAAGTGAAGATCTGAAAAGCTTGGTAAAAGCATATGATTTAACAGACATGTGGATTCTAAAGAAAAAGAATGAGTCTTCTTTCACCCGAATCGGAAACCAAGGAGCAAGTAGAATCGATAGGATTTACATATCCAGGGAGATGGAAAAGTCTGTAAATTCCATTCAGCATGAGCACGTTTTATTCTCTGATCATTACGCGGTCCGAGCAAGTATAGGGGATGTAAACAGGAAAACAAGTTTCATGAGAGCTCCGTATTGGAAACTACACCCTGATACTATCAAGGATAAAGGAAACAAAGAAATAATCCGAGAAAAAATCCGAAAAATACTCACAGAACGACAACAAGACGAAAGCCACCTAACAGCATGGATTAAATTTAAAGAACAGATCGTAAATTTTCTAAAATACCTACAAAAGGAAAGCGAAAGAGAGCGGTTAGCCCACGAACGATTTTTAAGAAAAGTCCTTAGCCAACTGAAAGATGAAATAGACCAAAATACAGGCGATCCGATTTTCAAATACCATGAAATAAGGCGACAATTAAAGGAAATCGAGCAGAAAAAATTTGAAAACTGGACAGTAAAAAATCGTTTAAACGATTTATATGAGGGAGAACAAATAAGCCTGGCGACAATCTTGAAAGCTAAAAGGAAACGAGAAGAAAGCAAAATTGACAGAATAAAAACACATGATGGAAAGATAACAGATGATCACGAAGAAATAAAAAAGACGGTATACGGTTTCTTCTCAGAGTTATATAAATGGAAAGGAGCAAGAGAGGCAAATGCTTTTGATGATTTTAAAGTGAAGCGAAAGGTTTCAAAGGACGAGAATGAAATGTTTATTCAGCCCATAACTGAAGATGAACTAAAACAAGCTTTAAGTTCTACTAAAACAGGGAAAGCCCCAGGAAGAGATGGTTTAAGCTACGATTTTTACAAAGTGTTTTTTAGTGAAATCTCGGAAATCATGTTATCAGCAATGAACGAGATGATACGTGAAGGAGCTACACCGGATCAGACCCTAGCGATCATCACATTAGTGCCAAAAAAGGGAGACATGCAACATATCGAGAACTGGAGGCCCATATCTCTACTTCCCTGTGATACCCGATTATGTTCCAAAGTACTCATGAACAGACTCAGAAAGCTGATGGGAGAGATTCTGGGTGAGACCCAACACGGGGGCATAAAGGGTCGAAAAGTCCAACATATTCTTGCAATTTTACGCGACTTACTCCTTAGAAGAGAAGAACTATCGGAAAGTAATCTCAAATGGGTTTTAATATGCGTTGATTTTATCAAAGCTTTCGACTGGGTAGTCCGGTAAGTCCTATGGGAACTGATGACGGCGAAGTATTCGTTTTGTGGCGAATATGTCGTTTTTTACAAGAACCTATACCGTGGCGCAGCGGCGAAAGTGGTGGTAAATGGAAGCCTCACTGAGGAATTTCCCCTTGAAATATCCCTCCGGCAAGGTGACCCAAGCTCTTCATTTCTGTTCGAGATCTATCTCGACCCGTTGATAAAATACATAGAAGCAAGAATAACGGGCATCAGAGTACTGCCAACTTTAGTTCTCAAGTCTGAGGCCTTTGTGGATGATGGGAATTTCTTCGCCGATGGAGTGAGTGACATTAAAACAGTAATGCGGGGCCTAGAATGGTACGAGGAAAATTTTGCCGTCAGGACTCACAAGAAAAAGAGCAAGATCCTCCCGTTAACAAAAAGCGCAAAGGCGAGTTGGATTAGGAGCTTGGAAAAGGAAACTTGGCTGGAAGTCAGTCCTACAGTAAAGACACTTGGCGTGGAGTTTTCAGTCAGAGGAAATTGCTGGCAGAACGCATGGGAAAAGAAAGTACTCGAGATTCAGTGTTTGCTATGTGGCGAAGATAAAGGCAGGAATCTTTCCTTGTTCCAGAGATCAACTTTCATCAACATGTATTGTGTATCAAGAATACTTTATCTGGCCCCAGTAATACCCCTCCCGGAACCTATAGCAAAGAAAATTGAAACCTATATGTGGCGTTTTATATGGAGCGGTAAGCTAGAAAAACTGAGTAAAAAGTTGCTCTTTTCCACAAAGGAATCGGAAGGTCTAGGAGTACTGGATTTTAGAAAACTGTGCCAAAATATGCTTGCTAGAATGACACTTGAATTTTTAAATGGACCACAAGAACACTTTCAAATGACCAGAGAGTGGTTGGTTCCCCTACTAAACAATCCTAATTCAACAAATTCAGACACAAACGGTCCAATTTTCATGAAAGATTCTTTCCCGATATTAAAGCAACTGCAAGAGAAGGGGCTTCTCATGGCAGATAGTACAGAAATAAAAACTGAGATAACCTGGATTTTAACTCCCGAAGAGGAAAATAACGGATATCACGTAAAAGAAAAAGAACCATTTGTAAATTTTGAAAATGCCTTTAGAAATCTACATTCTTTCCCCATGGAACCAAAAGTGAGAGAGCTTATGTTTCAAGTCATACACATGATTTTGCCTTACCGAAATAGAGTGTCACGTTTCCTGAGAAATGAAGATAAAAAATGCTCTTTTTGTTTTTAAGCAGTGGAAGATGGTTTAGACCACGAGTTCATCAAGTGTAATGAAAATAAGGGAATTTTTCAGTTTGTTTTTGATTTAAGTGAAAAGTGCAAAATTAAAGTTCAAAGTGATGAAGAAAAGAAGAAGCTGGTGGAATTTGACATAAATTCGGATTTGGATGTGAAAAAGAAAAATTCTCTGTGTTATATTATTGGAAATATGTGTCATATGTGTGGAGTAGAAGGAAAAGAAAGAAAGTGGTGTGTTTAGAGGGTTTTAGGAGTTTAATTGAGAAGAAAATGGAATTATTGAAGATAAGAAATGAGTGGAGAGAGTATTTTTTTGATTTTGAATTATGAATTTTTTTTTTAATTATGGTGGGTGGAAAAAGAGAGTGAGAAAGTAAGTAGTGGAGAGAGTTTGAGTTTTTTATTGGTAAGAGATTGGTGTTTTTGCGTGAGTGAGTGAGAAAACAGCGCTGCCAGTAAGGTAGTTTAAAGAAAACTATTGATAATTGTTTTTTTTTCTTTTTTAATTAGCAGCCAAAAAAGGAAAAAATAGGAAAAAAGGAAAAAAAATGAAGTTTAAAAATGGGGTTTGGTGGTCATTTCAGCTTATTTGTTTTTCGTAAATATTAGTGTGTTTATTTTTGTGTGTTGTAAAAATAAGCTGAAATGATAATGTAAAAGAGGGTTTTTTTGGGTTTTTTGTTGGTTTTTTTATTTATTTTCTGCTGGGATATTTTTTTTATATATTTTTTTTTTTAGTAGTGGCTTCTTTGCAGAATTGGAATTTGAGAAAATTTTGTTTGTTGTTGTAAATGGCCACCGCAAGCGGGGACTTCCTGTGGAGGAGGGACGTCCTCTCTGCGGGAGAGAATTTTATTTTATTGTTAATATGGATTAAAAATTATTTTAGTAGAAGTACAATAATGCGAAGACCACTCTTTGGCTGCTAATTTTAGTAAAATGCGGAGTGTAGGTGGCATTTAGATTTTTGTAATGTTTAAAGTAGTTTTTTTTTAATGTTAGTGCCACTGAGAGGAGAGGAGGTGGGATTTAAAAAAAAAAAAAAAGGACTGATTGAAAATCTAGAGAACCGAATTGCAAAATTGGAAGTGAAAATTGATGATTATGAGCAAGAAAAACAGCTTGGAACTCTAGTTTTTCACGGTATGAAGCAGCAGCCGGGTGTTGACTTGAAGTCGACCATTCCGAATATAGCCTTGCAAAAGCTGGGACTTTCCGGTATCTCTGATTGTGATTTAGGCATAAAGGGTAGTGATTTAAATGGGTTTGAATCGTATTTAAGTGAAAGGAAGCTGCGAGTGAGTTTGAGTAATAAATCTTCTCAGCCGTTTCCCATAAAGTGTGGTGTTCCACAGGGCTCAGTTCTTGGTCCTCTCCTGTATCTGATATTCGTAGACACAATGAGATTCTACATTCCCGGAGCTTCAGTTACTTCGTTTGGTGACGACACGGCTTTAGTGATTGCAGCAAAGTCACTGCAAGAGCTCTTGTTCAAGGCGAATAAGGCGCTTGATGGCCTACATGAATTTGTTTGTGCTAGCCTACTTAGCGTCAATGCATCAAAAACTAATTTTATGATGTTTACGAGGACTGGTTCTGCTCCCACTCTCCCAGGTGTCATTATTTACAATGGCCTACCGCTCTCACAAGTCGAAGAGATCCGATATCTGGGATTCATCCTGGATCGAAACTTGAGTTGGAGAAAACACTGCGACATCATAGCATGCAAGCTGGCGCGGGGCCTTGGAGTTCTGAACCGTTTTCAAAATTTTTTACCTCTGAAAATTCTGCTTTTATTGTATTTTTCATTAATAGCGCCTTATATAAATTATGGTTGTTTGATTTGGGCGAGTAATTTTAGTTGCAATTTTAGAAGAGTTCAAGTTCTGCAGAATAAGGCTATAAGGTTGATTGGAAGGTATGATCGTGGTATTGATAGCACTGAATAACTTTTTAGAAAGTTTAAAATTTTAACGGTTGGTGAAATAAGGGATTATCAAATTGGAGTATTTGTATTTCAGTGTCTGAATGGTCTTGCACCGGATTTTTTTATGAATATTTTTAAGCCTAATTCGTTTTATCACGATTATTCGACTAGGAGTACGGATAGTCTTGCATATGAGCCACGGAACACAACGAGAGCGAGTCAAGTGACCAGACACATGGGCCCGTCAGTTTGGAATTCGTTCCCAGATTCTGTTCGTCAAGCTGAAAGTGTGTCGCAACTTAAAACCCGTATTAAAAATCATTTCTTTTCAGGAATTTGGTAGTGTTAAAGGTTCGAGAGAAGGCTTTTTTATTTTATTTTTTTTTGTAGTTATTTTATTTTTATTTTTTTGTGCCATTATATATTTATCATTATTTTCAGTTATTATTATTGTTATCCCCTTTTTTCATTTCTTTTTGTGTGTTGCATTGGCATGCATGATATCTAACCGGTCGCTTTTTCAAGCATCTTCTTGCTTTAGTGCGACTTGTTGTCACATTGAGTTGTTTTTTTTTGTTAATAAAAATGTATGAACCTGAAAACCTGATAGGCTAAGCCGTTCCAAAAAAATTGCTGATGCACCTATATCAGCAATCTGTATGTTATTGCAAGCTACCCACTGTTAAAATTTAAGGTCTTTATAGAAGTGATGGTCGTATAAACTTTGAAAGAGGCTCATTCCGTTGGAAATGGAAAGATCAAGATTAAATTTGAAGAATCAAACGTAATCAGAGGACAATCAGCCTATCTCTCTTAACCGTCATTCCCCCTCCTCCCCAATACATCTAAAAAACAAAACAAAAAACAATCGTTCAAAATAGTCTAAAGGTCAAATAACCATGCCTCTGGAGTTAACAACCCCACCAGCAGCTCCTGGGGCAAGGGCTGTAAGTTAAGTTAGTTGCTCATTCCTATCACATAAGGATTTTATGGAAAAGATGTTGTAGTATCTTTGGGAGGGGGGGGCCTCATTCAAATGGAAATCAAAAGTTCCAATGTGCATTTTCAGAATTAAAAGTTCGGAGGGCCTCCACCCCACCCTCGAAGCATTTGCAGAATAAAAATTTAGAAATATATACATTCACGTGCCCATATTCGGCGATATAAATTTCAAAAGGCATTTTCATGATACTAATAAAAAAAAAACTTTCCGAAAAACAAGTTTTCCAAAGAAAAGTAAAAGCCATTTTAAACTTAAGCTCAGCAGATACAAATACCTGTTAAAATTCAAACTCAAAACGACCAGAAATTACTATTAAAGAATAAATGAAACCCAAAACGAACAGAAATTAAATAAACAATCATAGCAAAAAACATACAACAATTAAAAATATAAATGAATAAATAGATCTTAAAGCGAGTAATGCTTTGATTGAATATGAAAATCAAGCTTAAAACGAAAAAAATATTTTGCTATTGAAGTATAAATGAAACTTAAAACGAAGAGAAATTAAATAAATAATCAATGCAAAAAAAAAAATATTAGTAAATTTTGAACTGATGAGCTTTCAGCAATTAATATCATTATACATCAAATATTCAGTTTAATTTGTTAGTTCTTTCTAAGATTGGTCAAGACAAATATAGTTTCACTACAAACAAGAGTTTGGATACTGCCCCCTTCCTTAAATGTAAATAAAAACCAAAAGCCTACTGCGTCATTGGCGCTTAACTGAAAACGAATTATATTACAAATATTTTCTTTTCCAGTTCTTACAGCATTGAAAATAAAATAAAATTACAGTGAAATAAATTCTTGAACTGATGGATCTTTTAACAATCAATATCATTATACATCTCTAAGGTGTGTGTGTTTGGGGGGGGGGGGGGGTTGTTCTAGTTGCCCTCGGATATCTTTTTACTCTTAAAAAGTGATCTAGAACTTTCAATTTCCAATCAAATGAAGCCTCTCTGAAGTTTATACGAGCATCCCTTTCATAAGAACTATAAACGCCCCCAAGGCAACACTTAGAACGCCTACCTCCCGGGCCCTGGGGGGTTGTGTTGACACCGCAGTTTTTGTTATCTAATTTTGAACAAATTTGAATCTCGAAGTTTGTAGCGAAAGGCTTTGGGGAGAAAAGAGCGAGATAGGGGGAGGGGCTAGTTGCCCTTAAATCTCTTGACTCTTAAAAAGTGAACTAAAACTTTCAATTTCCAATCAAATGATTCCTCTATGAAGTTTATACGAGCATCCCTTTCATAAGAACCATACTTTCCTTTAGGTCACAACTTAGAACCTTTTCCCCCTGGCCCTGGGAGGTTGTATTGACACCGGAGTTTTTCTTATCCGACCTTTGAACTATTTTCAACAAAAATATCGATCTCAAAATTTTCATCAGAGGTTTGGAAAAAGAAGACGTGGGGGGGGGAGGGCTAGTTGCCCTCGGATCTCTTTTGACTATTAAAAAGTGAGCTCGAACTTTCAATTTCCAATCAAATGAGCCCTATCTGAAGTTTATACGAACATCCCTTTCATAAGAACCATATATGCCCCAGGGCATAACTTACAACGACAGCTCCCAAGCCCTGGGGGGTTGTGTCGACACCTGAGTATTTGTTATCTGAATTTTGAACAATTTTCAACTTAATGGGTACCGAAAATTTTTTATCTGATGCATTTGGGGAAGAAGGGACGTGGCGAGGGGGAAGGGCCAATTGCCCTCCATTCTCTTTTGATTTTCAAAAATTGAATCATAACTTTAAATTTCCAATCAAATGAGCCCTCTTTAAAGTTTTTACGAGCATCCCTTCCATAAGAACCATATATTCCCCCAGGGCATAACGTAAAACGCCTACCCCGGTGCCCTGTGTTGACCCCGGAGTTTTCGTTATATGGTTTTTGAACTATTGTAAAGAAATTGCTATCTCAAAGTTCTTATCGGATGGTTTTGAGGAAAAAAGGGCGTGGAGGGGGGGACTAGGTGCCCTCTAATGTTTTTTGAGTCTTAAAAAATCATATAGAATTTTCAATTTCCAATCAAATGATCCCTCTTTAAAGTTTATACGAGCATCCCTTCCATAATAACCATATATGCCCCCAGGGCATAACTTATAACACCTGCTCCCGGGCCCTGGGGGGTTGTGTCGACACCGGAGTTTCTTTTATACAATCTTTGAACTATTTTAACAAAATAGCTATCTCAAAATTTTCATCAGATGAATTTGGGAAAAAAGGGCGTGAGGGGGGGTGGGAGTGGTTACCCTCTGATATCTTTTGACACTTAAAAAGTGAACTAGAACTTTCAATTTCCAATCAAATGAGCCTCCTCTGATGTTTAAACGAGCATTCCTTCCATAAGAACCATATATGCCCCCATGGCACAACTTATAACCCTTGCCCTGAAGACTGTGGAAGAGTGTCTTGCTCAAAGACATAATTTCCAGAACTTTCAACTACGTTGAACAAAATGGCTATCCCAAAATTTTGATTGGATGTGTTTGGGGAAAAGGTGGGCTAGTTACCCTCCAATCACTTTAGACTATTAAAAAGGGCACTACCCTTTGAATTTCCAATCGAATGAGCCTTTTTTAAAGTTTCTACGATAAATCTTTCTATAAAAATCTTATATGCCCCCAGGGCATAACTTACAACCCTTGCCCTGAGAGCTGTGGGGGGAGTATCCTCCTAAAAAACATAATTTATATTTGGAAATCATCTTCGTAGAGCAGAATGGCTATCTCAAAATTTTGATTGGATGTGCTCGGGGAAATGGTGGGCGTGGAAGGGGTGTTGGTTGCCTTCCAATCACTTTTGACCCTTAAAAAGGGCACTAGAACTCTCGATTCCCAAGCAAATGAACCCCGTTTGAAGTTTATACGACGACCTCTTCCATATGAAGTACTTCTGGGACAAAAAAATAATAAATAATAAGACATTGGAGCCGTATGGCCTTTACTATAGGCAACGTTATAGCATTGCCTCTGATTTAGGGGACACAGACGTAAATTAAGGTAAGCACAAAAAAGAATAAAAGAGAACAAAATCGTAAGCTCAAAATGAACCAACTGGACCATCAAATGAGACAATATCCAGAGAATGACCTGAGAAATGTAAATGTACGACGGGTTATAATGAACAAACTAGATCATCAAAAGTGACAAGACTAATCCAATCAGCTAAGGCAAAAGGCCATTCAAAATGTCTGAAGCAATGATTAACAGCAATAAAGATCAAATAGATATGTAGTTAGACAATTGGCAAAACTGACAATTAGAACAAAGTCAAAAAAGAAATTGAAGGGCATAGAAATTTGGATTTAAAAGATAAGTTTCAGCGAGAATCACAACGACACATAAACAAAAGTGAAGAACAAACAAAATATACGGTTACAAGACATATGACATTGAGGGTCAGAACGAATTAAAATGAAAATGAAGAACAGAGATGTGTGGTTAGAAGATTTGCAGTTAGAAGATAATTGAGAACAAAGAAATTTGCAGTTAGAAGATAATCAGTAGCGAGAATCACAAGCAACAGTAGGAATAAGAACGTGTCAAAAATGAAAGTGAAGAACTGTGCTGTTAAAGGAAAGCGAGAATTAGAACGAATCAAAAATGAAAGAGCAGAAGAAAAAAAATATTATTTTAGAAGAACAGCACCATCACAATCTCTGATGCTAACTAACTGTGGCGTAAAACCCAGTAAAAACCTAAAAAGATGCCGTAAACTGCGCAGGTGTTATTCACAAGTCGTTGGGGCCCTTCAACTCTGTAAGTATTCACTGTGGAGTCCTCCATTATGCCGCAGTAAAAGTGCAACAAAGATGAGTTACTTGGGGACGCATTCCTGCATTGTTGATGCATTCCTGCATCAACAATTTCTAAATGAGTTTGTTTGGCCTGTTATAGGACATTACTTGCTGTCTAAAGAGTTCCACAAGCAAATACGGAACTGGAAATCATGTTTTACTTTATATATATATATATATATATATATATATATATATATATATATATATATATATATATATATATATATATATATATATATATATATATATATATATATATATATATATATATAAAGGATTTGAATTTTACTTAAAAATTTAATTTATAGAGTGCCCCGCAAAAAATTTCAATCGGGCCACGCACTTAGTCAATCCGGCCCTGAAAGAGGGCATGTTTGATCCTATAAAGAAAAAAGAAGCATGGAGCATTAAGGTCAAACCTTAGGGAAATATCAAGAACAATGCCAAACCTCATCAAAAAATATTTTTTTCTTTATTGGTTGTGAAAAGGAAATACCAGCAATATATACAGCAATATATATACAATATATAGCAATATAATCGTTTGGAAAATGTTTAGGAGCATCTCCAACTAAATCAAGGGGTAATTTGTGCATCCAGTTTTAAATGACGTTGTATCTGCAATGTGTCGAGAACATTTGAGGGTATAAACCTGAGGGTATGAAGTTTAAACTTTCAGGGTATGTTGAAGGAATGTTGAAAAAAAAGGCTGTAGTGCAACCAGTCTCCTTCCCATGTCCTTTGTATCTGCAATCTCCTCAAAGACATCTGATCAAAATTCGTTATCTAGATTCACAAAGGTTAAATATTTTCAACACATGTGTTTATTACTTAACGTCTAGAAAGGTCTGATGCATTTAAAAAAAAAGAGAAGTAAATCAGGTTTAATGGTTTGTGACATCGGATCTTCTTTTATTTTTGCAAAAAAAAAACAAAAACAAAAAAGTTTTTTCAAGTGAAAATAAGGAGCAACATTAAAACTTAAAACGAATAGACATTACTACGTACAGAGGGGGGGGGGGTGTCGCCCCCTCCTCAACACCTCGATCTTTACGCTAAAGTTCGAATTTTGTCCCAATTCTTTAAGACTGACTCCTGATCCATAAAGGCCGTTAATTAGAATAATAAGTTCTTTTACAGGTTCTAAAAAAAACTTTTGCGTAAAGAGCAAGATATTGAGGAGGGGGGACCCCCCTCATATACGTAATAATTTCTGTTCGTTTTAAGTTTTAATGCTGCTCATTACTTTCAGTTGAAAAAAGCTTGTTATTTTTATTTAATTTCTGATCGTTCCCCGAAATCCGGCTCTGGAAAATTCCCTTCCCCAATGAAATTTTTGTTCCTTGAAAGATCCTCCCACGTAACCTTCCCCCCTCCACGTTAAAAATCATCCCTGAAAATGTCTATAGGCTATACTTCCCAATAACCAATACTACACAATGCAATGGGAAAAGTTCATAATTTGCAGCCCTTCCCCCAGGAACTGCGGGGGGTTAAGTCATCCTCGACGACACAGTTATTAGACTGTTCGACTATGCTGCAAAAAAAAGCTATCTTAAAATTTCGATCGGGTGACTTTGGGTAAAAAATGAGCGTGGGAGGGGGGCTAGTTGCCCTCCAATATTTTTGGTCACTTAAAAAGAGCACTATAATTCTTGGTTCCTGATCAAATGGGCCCTCTCCCGAGCCTCTACGATCACTGGTTCGATACGGTCATCTCAGGAAAAAACAAAAAACAAAACATAACAACAAATAAACACGCATCCGTGATCTTTCTTCTAGCAAAAAATGCAAAATTCCACATTTTTGTACATAGGAGCTTGAAAACTCTAAAGTACGGTTCTCTGGTACGCTGAATCAGACGGTGTGATTTTCATTAAGATCATTTGATGTTTTGGGGGTGTTTCCTCCCTTTTTCAAAATTCTGGCAAATTTTCTCAGGCTAGTAGCTTTTGATGGGTGCCATTAAATTTGGTGAATTATACATATTTTGAATAACCATCAAAATTCGATTCTCTTTATGTATCTATTGTTATCAGTAAACTGTTTTTTAGCGTTTCGGTTACTATTGAGCCACATTGCTCCTTACGTTCAGTTCGTTACCACGAACTGTTTAATAAAACAAAACGTTACCACGAGCTGTTTAAAAAAAAAACGTTTTTTTATGAATGACCTTGACAAGTGATGTGACTAAAAAACGACAAGTGACAAGATCATGACCTTAAAAAACAAACAATTCCAACAAGGTTGAACATATAAAAATTATAATTTGTGTTTTACCCAATGATATTGACTCATATTTTTAGAATACTGAAAAACTGAGTTTAGTGGATTCAGTTGGACGATGGTTCAGTTCCACGGTGGTTCAGTTGCATGGGGTTTAGATACACGGGGGTTTAGTTGCATGAGGGTTTAGTTAAATGAGGTTCATTTTCCCGGTGGTTCGGATATACAGGGGCTCAGTTGCACGGTGGTTCAGTTGCTTGTGGTTCAGTTACACGGTGGTTCAGTAACACGCACACCACTTATTGAAATAACTTACTGTAATATTGTGGTGAAATAAACGCCGTTTATACAGCATTACTAATTTGCGCAAGTAATATAAAAGCTGAAAAAAAAAAGTTCAGGCTACTATTGATGCTTTCAAAAATAAAACAAGTAGCGAAGAATTATCCAAAATAACGAATTATAATAAGTGAGTTAGTCAATAGTAAAAGAGAACTTCATTCAGGGTTCATATTGACCACCTGAAAGTTATAGGTTGTGGTTTGCTCTTTGTCTAGTCCTAAAACACAGCCAGTGTTGCCATATTGGCATATTTACTTCCAGACTGGCGGGAAAATTTTGAGTTATGCAGCCAGGCGGGATAATCTTGGCGTATTTTGAAAAATTAGTCAAGATTTACTTAATATTCCCCATTGTAAGGTTGAATTGCTACTTCTAAAAAAAAAAAAAAAAAAAAAAAAAAAAAAAAAAAAAAAAAAAAAAAAAAAAAAAAAAAAAAAAAAAACAAGGGACGAATAATAATAATAATAATAATAAAAAATAAATGTTACTCCCCCCTTTTCTTACACAATTGTACATAAAAAGAGCTAGTACTAAATCTGAAAGTCCTTTATTACTTAAGTTTTGCATTGCAATTATATTTTAGAGCAGGTATTATTTTAAAACAGAAGCTTCATGTAAGGTGTACACAAACTTCCTGGGATCCAAAAAGATTGATGAAAGTAATTTGTTTTTGAGAATAATAACAAAATCAACAATACATATCATAGTTCACCAATCAGCTGTCAGAACACGGGATTGTTAGGGCTCATAAACCGATGTTCTAATTTTACACTATTTTCACATCTTGTTTTGGCTTTCACCTGTGAAAAACAGTTTCAGGTATCGAAACTGTAGAAAGTGCTAATCCGACTGATCAGCAGCCGGAACAGCTACTTTTTAATGCTCTCAAATCACTGGAAACCGTTGGAACTTGATTATATCATGTGTATAAATAACAAACGATTAGCAGCCAGGACACGTGATTTTTAAAGCTCCTGAATCGTTGGAGGCAGTTGAAACTTGATTATATACCATTATTTGTACAATAACCTCACTCCTATATGCCCTGACTTTCTTATACTGATCCTGCCAGTTTTCGATTTAAAATGATATCATTAATGGGGTTACCTGTCTTAGCCGTCTATGGAAATCACTATTCTGTAACAAGTTTTTATTTGAAACTACAAACAAGCGGGGTTTCTCCAAGAATGGGTTGTGAGATGACAGTTCAGATTCGACTTAAGCTAAAAATGATCTCTTATACACTTTTTGGTGAACTTTCAAATGACTTGATTGATTTGCACATATCACATTTAAACGGTTTCTATCCACTGTGCAACCTTTCGGTGTCTAATCAAACACCCTGAATGAGAAAAGCTCTTCTCACATATCTCACATTTATAAGGTTTCTTATCTATGTGCAGTCTTTGATGCGTATTCAAATGAATCAGCTGAGAAAAGTTCTTCTCACTTACATCACACTTATAAGGCTTCTCACCTATATGCACTCTTTGGTGCAGATTCAAACTGCTTGAGTGAAAAGAAAATTTTTACACACATCACATTTAAATGACCTCCCACCTGTGTGCACTCTTTGGTGCTCATTCAAACTGCTTGATCGATAATTTTTTTTTTTCACACATCACATCACGTTTCTCTCTCCTGTGTGCAGTTTTACATGTCTTTTCAAATTGCCCAGATGAGAAAAGCTCTTGTGGCATACATTACATTTAAAGGGTCTCTCACCTGTGTGCAGTCTATGATGTCTTTTCAAATTTCCCAGCTGAGAAAAGCTCTTTCGGCATACACCACATATATACGGTTTTTTTCCCGTATGTTTTCTTTGATGTATTTCCAATAGTGAATGGGAGGGAAATCTTTTATTGCATATGTTGCACTCATTGTCTTTTTTGCACTTTTTCCTATGCAAGCCAATGTTAGAATTTGCAGTTTCCATAAGTGCACTGGTATTACTTAATGATGTATCTGCACCTCCTACAATAAAATAAATAAAAGGGATAGAAAAAACCTAAAACACTATAATGAAAAATTCTCATTCATATACCTTAGAGCAATGATGCTCACATGAAAAAATCGACAAAAAATTAAAAAAAAAAATCAGAAAAATTAAGAAAAATTATAGCAAAAAGAGAGGCTTGATGAAATTCAGGTCTATTGCTAGAAGCATTTTAAAAATAAAACTCCCCAATTTTATTTAAAGATTTTACCATTCAAATATTAAAAATATCCCTCTTTTAAGAAAAATATAAGAAGAACACATGTACTTGTAATCAACTAAACTTTACGTTAAAGGTGGGTTTAATGGTCTAAGGATTTGCCTTTGTTTTCTGATGTTTTAAACATAACGATGAGGGGCAAATTAAAAAAAGTGACCTGAAAAATGTAGCCCATTTTTTACGAAATTCTATTTATTAATTCCATTAACAAATTATAATTATTAATAATAATTTCTTACATAATTCTATTAATTCCATTGTAACTGAAACACCGTATAACTGAACCCCAAGCAACTGAACCACTGTAACTGAACCACAGTGCAAATGGACCACCTTGCAACTGAACCCCCGTACAACTGAACGACCGTACAACTGAACGACCGTGCAACTGAACAACGTGCAACTGAATCACCATGTAAGTTAACTACCATGCAACTGAACCCTCGTGCAACTCAACCACCGCACTTACGCTGAGTAAAACACAAGTTAGAATCTTTACATGTTCAGTCTTTTTGGAATTGTTTGTTTTTTAGAGTCTTGATATAAATGACTGTCAAGATGAATAATAAAAAAGATCTGTTTTGTTGTCACAAAACAAAGAAATCGGACGTCACAAAGTCTTAAAGCCAAAATTGATTTATCCTCTTTTATGTCTGTTAATAGGGGTTCCCTTCGCCCTGTCACTGTCCATGGATGTAAACGTTTGCCCCTCCTCCGCAGGAAATAACCCTCTTCTACCCACGAAAACCCCTCACCTGGGATATATCCCCCTCGCGCAAAATATGGTTTTTAAAATTTGAAAATCTTATTAGAGTCGTGTTATTTTTTAGTCTAATTGAGAGATGCTAAGGAAAGTGGAAAAGAGAAATTTATGGTTAAGTGTTGCCCCCCTCCCCCTCCAGGCAAAAAATTTCTTCTCATAAAAACAATGAAGAACCCCCCACGCGAAAATTGTCCGCATATTTACCAATGACAAATACTATCTGTAAGCAACAGACAAATTACAAAACTTAAAAAGGAACTGAAACTTGTCCCATGGGGTTATCTGATTGTTTTGTAGCTAGGGAGAGAGGTAGATACCTCAAAGGGTGCATTTTGATGCCAAAACATCTCAGCTCTCACTGAACCTTCAGATAAATGCAAAATTAGCTGTAAGGGAGAGACGAGAGGAGTATTTTGATAGAAATTGTTTGATAATCCCCAGGATAACCACAAAACATGTCCTAGCCATCACATACATTCTCTCATTACAGCCCTAGAAAGTGGGACTGAACCACATTTTTAAGTCATCCTCAACGACACAGTTATTAGACTGTTCGACCATGCTGCAAAAAATAGCTATCTTAAAATTTTGATCGGGTGACTTTGGGGAAAAAATGAGCGTGGGAAGGGGGCTAGCTGCCCTCCAATATTTTTGGTCACTTGAACAGGGCACTAGAATTCTTGATTTCTGATCAAATGAGCCCTCTCCCGAGCCTCTAGGACCACTGGTTCGATAAAATCATTTCTGGAAAAAACGAAAAACAAAACATAACAACAAATAAACACGCATCCGTGATCTTTCTTCTAGCAAAAAATACAAAATTCCACATTTTTGTACACAGGAGCTTGAAAACTCTAAAGTACGGTTCAATGGTACGCTGAATCAGACGGTGTGATTTTCATTAAGATCATTTGATGTTTTGGGGGTGTTTCCTCCCTTTTTCAAAATTCTGGCAAATTTTCTCAGGCTAGTAGCTTTTGATGGGTGCCATTAAATTTGGTGAATTATACATATTTTGAATAAGCATCAAAATTCGATTCTCTTTATGTATCTATTGTTATCAGTAAACTGTGTTTTAGCGTTTCGGTTACTATTGAGCCACATTGCTCTTTACTTACAGTTCGTTACCACGAACTGTTCAATAAAACAAAGCGTTACCACGAGCTGTTTGAAAAAACAACGTTTTTTATGGATGACCTTGACAAGTGTTGTGACTTTAAAAAAAGACAAGATAAGTGACAAAATCATGACTTTAAAAAACATACAATTCCAACAAGGTTGAACATATAAAAATTCTAATTTGTGTTTTACCCAATGATATTGCCTCATATTTTTAGAATACTGAAAAACTGAGTTCAGTGGTTCAGTTGGATGATGGTTCAGTTGCACGGTGGTTCAGTTGCACGGGGTTTAGATACACGGGGGTTTAGTTGCATGAGGGTATAGTTAAATGAGGTTCATTTGCCCGGTGGTTCGGTTATACAGGGGCTCAGTTGCACGGTGGTTCAGTTACAGGGGTTCAGTTGCTTGTGGTTCAGTTACACGGTGGTTCAGTAACACGCACACCACTTATTGAAATTAGCAATTACTTACTGTAATATTGTGGTGAAATAAACGCCGTTTATACAACATTACTAATTTGCGCAAGTAATTTAAATGCTGAAAAAAAGGAAGTTCAGGCTACTATTGGTATTTTCAAAAATAAAACGAGTAGCGAAGAATTATCCAAAAATAACGAATTATAATAAGTCAGTTAGTCAATAGTAAAAGAGAACTTCATTCAGGGTTCATATTTACCACCTGAAAGTTATAGGTTGTGGTTTGCTCTTTGTCTAGGCCTAAAACACAGCCAATGTTGCCATATTGGCATATTTCCTTCCAGACTGGCGGGAAAATTTTGAGTTATGCAGCCAGGCGGGATAATCTTGGCGTATTTTGAAAAATTAGTCAAGATTTACTAAATATTCCCCATTGTAAGGTTGAATTGCTACTTCGAGAAAAAAAAAAACAAGGGACAAATATTTATAATAATAATAATAAATAAATGTTACTCCCCCCCCCCTTTCTTACATAATTGTACTTAAAAAGAACTAGCACTAAATCTGAAAGTCCTTTATTACTTAATTTTTGCATTGCAATTATATTTTAGAGCAGGTATTATTTTAAAACAGTTACTTCATGTAAGGTGTACACAAACTCCGTGGGATTCAAACAGATTGATGAAAGTAATTTGTTTTTGAGAATAATAACAAAATCAACAATGCATGTCATAGTTCGCCAATCAGCTTTCAGAACACGGGATTATTAGGGCTCATGAACCGATGTTCTAATTTCACACTATTTTCACATCTTGTTTTGGCTTTCACCTGTGAAAAAAAATTTCAGATATCAAGACTGTAGAGTGCTGATCCGACTGATCAGCAGCCGGAACGGCTACTTTTTAATGCTCTCAAATCACTGGAAACCGTTGGAACTTGATTATATCATATGTATAAATAACAAACGATTAGTAGCCAGGACACGTGATTTTTAAAGCTCAAAAATCGTTGGAGGCAGTTACAACTTGATTATATACCATTATTTGTACAATAACCTCACTCCTATATGCCCTGAGCGTCTTGTACCGATCCTGCCAGTCTTCGGTTTACAATGATAGCCGTAATAGGGTTACCTGTCTTAGCCGTCTATGGAAATCACTATTCTGTAACAAGTTTTTATTTGAAACTACAAACAAGCAGGGTTTCTCCAAGAATGGGTTGTGAGATGACAGTTCAGATTCGACTTAAGCTAAAAATGGTCTCTTATACACTTTTTGGTGAACTTTCAAATGGCTTGGTTGAGAAAAACCTTTTTTGCACATATCACATTTAAACGGTTTCAATCCACTGTGCACCCTTCGGTGTCTAATCAAACAACCTGAATGAGAAAAGCTCTTCTCACATACCTCATATTTATAAGGTTTCTTATCTATGTGCAGTCTTTGATGCGTATTCAAATGAATCAGCTGATAAAAGTTCTTCTCACTTACATCACACTTATAAGGCTTCTCACCTATATTCACTCTTTGGTGCAGATTCAAACTGCTTGAGTGAAAAGAAAATTTTTACACATATCACATTTAAATGACTTCCCACCTGTGTGCACTCTTTGGTGCTCATTCAAACTGCTTGATCGAGAAATTTTTTTTTCACACATCACATCACGTCTCTCTCTCCTGTGTGCAGTTTTATATGTCTTTTCAAATTGCCCAGATGAGAAAAGCTCTTGTGGCATACATTGCATTTAAAGGGTCTCTCACCTGTGTGCAGTCTATGATGTATTTTCAAATTTCCCAGCTGAGAAAAGCTCTTTCGGCATTCACCACATATATACGGTTTTTTTCCCGTATGTTTTCTTTGATGTATTTCCAATTGTGAATTGAAGGGAAATCTTTTATTGCATATGTTGCACTCATTGTCTTTTTTGCACTTTTTCCTATGCAAGCCAATGTTAGAGTTTGCCGCTTCCATAAGTGCACTGGTATTAATTGATGATGTATCTGCACCTCCTACAATAAAATAAATAAAAGGGATAGGAAAAACCTAAAACACTATAATGAAAAATTCTCATTCATATACCCTAGAGCAATGATGCTCACATGAAAAAATCGACAAAAAAAATGAAAAAAATCAGAAAAATTAAGAAAAATTATAGCAAAAAGAGAGGCTTGATGACAATCAGGTCTATTGCTATAAGCATTTTAAAAATAAAACTCCCCAATCTTTATTTAAAGATTTTACCATTCAAACATTAAACATATCCCTCTGTTAAGAAAAAGGACAAGAAGAACACTTGTACTTCAATCAACTAAACTTTACGTTAAAGGTGGGTTTAATGGTCTAAGGGTTTGCCTTTGTTTGCTGATATTTTAAACATAACAATGAGGGGCAAATTAAAAAAAAGTGACCTGAAAAATGTAGCCCCTTTTTTTACGTAATTCTATTTATTAATTCCATTAACAAATTATAATTATTAATAATAATTTCTTACATAATTCTATTAATTTCATTACAACTGAAACACCGAGTAACTGAACCCCAAGCAACTGAACCACTGTAACTGAACCACAGTGCAAATAGACCACCTTGCAACTGACCCACCGCGCAACTGAACCCCCGTGCAACTGAACGACCGCGCAACTGAGCGACCGTGCATCTGAGCCACCGCGCAACTGAATCACCGTGTAACTTAACCACCATGCAACTGAACCCTCGTGCAACTCAACCACCGCACTTACGCTTGGTAAAACAAGTTAGAATCTTTAAATGTTCCACTTTTTTGGAATTGTTTGTTTTTTAGAGTCTTGATATAAATGACTGTCAAGATGATTAATAAAAAAGATCTGTTTTGTTGTCACAAAACAAAGAAATCGGACGTCACAAAGTCTTAAAGCCAAAATTGATTTATCCTCTTTTATGTCTGTTAATAGGGGTTCCCTTCGCCCTGTCACTGTCCAAGGATCTAAACGTTTACCCCTCCCCCGCAGGAAATAACCCTCTCCTACCCACGAAAACCCCTCACCTGGAAAATATCCCCCTCTTGCAAAATATGGATTTTAGAATTTGAAAATCTTATTTGATTCGTGTTATTTTTTAGTCTAATTGAGAGATGCTAAGGAAAGTGGAAAAGAGGAATTTATGTTTAATTCTTGCCCCCCCCCCTCCTCTATGCAAAAAATTTCTTCTCATAAAAAATAATGCAAAACCCCCCACGCGAAAATTGTCCGCATATTTACCAATGACAAATACTATCTGTAAGCAACAGTCAAATTACAAAACTTAAAAAGGAACTGAAACTTGTCCAATGGGGTTATCTGATTGTTTTGCAGCTAGGGAGAGAGGTAGATACCTCAAAGGGTGCATTTTGATGCCAAAACATCTCAGCTCTCACTGAGCCTTCAGATAAATGCAGAATTAGCTGTAAGGGAGAGACGATAGGAGGATTTTGGTAGAAATTGTTTGATAATCCCCAGGAGTTTCTAATCTTTTTCTTAGATGAAAAAGACCTTTCCTGAACGTTGAGTAATAAAAATCTGTGTTGAAAATAACGGAACTTTGAGAATTTAGATAACAAAAAAGTCATTTTTTGCTGCACTTTCTTTAAATTAATTAAAAAGATTCCTTCGATGCACAGTTTTTCAAAGAAAAGTAAAGAACCTTATTAAACCAAAGACTACCATAAACAAATTCCTATAGCAATTCAAACCCAAACTGATCAGAAATTACTACAAAAAATAAATGAAACCCAAAGCAAACAGAAATTAAAACAAACGATCATAGAAAACATGGGGGTTTTAGGGACTGAACCACTGTAACTGAACCACCGTGCAACTGAACCCCCGTGTAACTGAACCACCTGAACTTACATGCTGAACCCCCATTCTAGAAAAAAAAACATTTAATTTAACCCAACCCTCATTTAAATCAAGTCCTGTTTCAATGAACTCAACCTAAGGCCTCAAAATAAGTTCGCACTAAGACTGATTAAAAGGACAAAATCTATTTCTTGCTTCGTTTGCAGTTTTTAACTTGTATTACTCATCAATGTTACCCCTAAGCCCTTTAAACTGAATGAAACTTTCAGGAATGGGCTTATCGCTAAAAGAATGGTCCGATAAAGTGTTTGTTCTGGTTTTATTACAAACTATGAACTTCTCAATTAGAACTTGGTTAAGGACGTGCAAAGGGGCAAATAAACGCATCGACTTTACAATTTATAAATAAAAAAAAAACAAGTTTTTTAAACTGAAAGTAAGGAGCGACATTAAAACTTAAAACGAACAGAAATTATTGCGTATATGAAAGGGGCTGTCCCCTCCTCAATGCCTCGCTCTTTACGCTAAAGTTTTTATTGTTTTAAAAAATAAAGTTGTGAGACAGAATCAAACTTTAGCATAAAGAGCGAGGCGTTGAGGAGGGGACAGCCCCTTTCATATATGGAATAATTTCTGTTCGTTTTAATTTTTTATGTCGCTCCTTACTTTCAGTATAAAAAAACTTGTTTTTTTTATTTAATTTCAGATCGTTTTTTAGTTAATGCAGCTTTTATTTTGGCTCACCGTCATTGAATAAGTAAACAAAATTTGCATAAAAATTTTACTTTTCTTTTTCTAAATGGCTGTCTCTAAATTTGGTTCTGACGTAATTTACAAATTAACTTACGTAACGAAATTCTATATCCGTATATTTTTCTTCTGGCAAAAAATACAAAGTTGCAGATTTTTGTAGATATGAGCTTGAAACCTATGTAATAGGGTTTTATACGCTGAATCTGACGGTGTGATTTTCATTAAAATTCTTTCACTTGTAGGGGATGTTTCCCCCTCTTTAAAAAATCGAATAAATTTTCTCAGGCTCGTAGCCTTTGATAAGTAATACTAAACTTAATAAAGTTTATATATTTAGAATCAATAAGCCCATTCTTTTGATACATTTATTCACATCAAAATTCCGTTTTTAAAAATTTCGATTACTATTGAGCCGTATCGCTTGTTTTTTTTTTATTACGTATATTTTATTACGTATACGAGGGGGTTCTTCCCTTAGTCAATACCACGCTCTTTACGTTAAAAGTTAAAAAAAAAATTTAATTCACAAACCCCCGAATCACAAAGGCCGATTTAATTAGAATAGATAGCTCTTTTGAAAGCACTAAAAAAAACTGTAGCGTAAAGAGCGAGGTATTGACTTGGGGGAGAACCCCCTCATATACGTAATAATTTCTGTTCGTTTTAAGTTCTAATGTTGCTTCTTACTTTCAGTTGAAAAAACTTGTTTTTTTTTAATTTAATTTCTGATCGTTTTTTAAATAATGCTTGGAAATCCAGCGCCCCCTTCATAGATATGTCCCTTACCCCAAAGAAACATCCTCCACGGAAAGATTCTCCCGAGTAGCTCCCTCCTCCAGCCCCCCCCCCCCACCAGGAAAAATTCTTCCTGAAAATGTCAGTATACTTCCCAATAACCAATACAATATGTAAGCAATGGGCAAAGTTCACAACTTGCAGCCCTTCCCCTGGGAACTGTGGGGGATTAAGTCATCCTAAAAGACATATTTATCAGGTTTTCGACTATGCTGAACAAAAAAGCTATCTCAAAATTTTAATTGGGTGACCTTGAGAAACAAATGAGCGTGGGAGGGGGTCTAGTTGCCCTCCATTTTTTTGTCACTTAAAAAGGGCACTAGAACTTCTAATTTCCGTTCCAATGAGCTCTCCTACGATATTCTAGGACCACTGGGTCAGTACGATTACCCCTGGGGAAAAGAAAAAAAACAAAAAGAACAAACAAATAAACACGCATCCGTGATCTTTCTTCTGGCAAAAAATGGAAAATTCCACATTTTTGTAGATAGGAGCTTGAAACCTCTACAGTAGGGTTTTCTGATACGCTGAATATGATGGTGTGATTTTCATTAAGGTTGTATAACTTTTAAGGGGTTTCCCCCTTTTTTCGAAAATCAGCCAAATTTTCTCAGGCGTGTAACTTTTGATGGGTAAGATTAAACTTGATGAAACTTATATATTTGAAATCAGAATTAAAATCTGATTCTTTTGATGTATCTATTGGTATCAAATTTCCGTTTTTTAGAGTTTTGGTTACCATTGAGCCGGGTCGCTCCATACTTACAGTTCGTTACCACGAACTGTTTGACAACCGGTTCCCAAAGCTGCTTCAGTTTGACTATTAAGTTATGTAAAAGCATTTTGCTGTGTCGGTGGAATCTCTGTTATTCTGATATCTGAATTTGCAATAACTAAATCTCAACGTGGAGGAAATGTTCTAAGCTTGAATGGACATGAGTACATTTTCCATAGAAATTTTAAAAATGGCTCCATCTTATGGAGATGTCGCAAGTATGTTACATAGAAATGTTCAGCTACTATAACAACAAGAACTGAACAATTTGTGACGCAACCACGTGACCACTTACACTCTGCTGATTCATTCAGTATACAAAGGGATCAAGTTCTAGCTGAAATTAAAGGTACAGCAGCAACAACAAGTGTTTCTACTAGAAATGTCCTAGGTATACACGAGAAACTTAAATGAAGATTTAACGTTACCAATAAAAGCTCAATTGAATCAACTATTCGCAGGGAGAGGCGGAACAAAACATTTCAGCAGAGAGCCACAGTCAGGCACTTTTCTATTCCTCAAGAATATAAAGATTTAGTACTCATTGACTCAGGAGAAAATGAATACAAAAGAATTTTGGTTCTGGGAAACAACAATATGGCGAAACTTCTTGAAAGATCGGAATTAATGCTCTGTGACGGAACATTTAAATGCGTACCACGTGTATTCTTCCAACTTTATATTATGCATGGAAAAGTAGAAGATGCTTGCCCTCTTTGTCTATTTTGCCCTCTTTGAATATTTTAAGCAAGTAGCTCCTCTAACCAATCCGAGTAAAATATTGCTGGACTTAAGAGGCAGCAGCAGTTAATGCATTTAAGCAATGCTTTCCAAACGCTCAAATATCTTAATGCTTTTTCCATTTTAGCAAGAGCATACAAAAAAAAGTTTGTGCTATAGGTTTGAAAACTGAATATGAAACTGATGTTCACTTTAATATGCTTGTGAAAAGTTTGTGTGCTATGGCATTCCTTCCAACTGATGACATTGCAAACATATTTGAGTTATTATGTGGGCAGTTTCCGGATCGTAATGACACAGAGCTACTGTCTTATTTTGAAGAAACATACGTAAGGGGAGTCCAGATACATGGCCGTAGGACAAAACCTAGATTCCCACATGAGCTTTGGAATCATACAAAAGATGCACTAGTTTGTGAACAAAAAACAACCAATACTACAGAAGGCTTTCATCATGCTTTAAACGCCATGTTCTCTTGCAATCAACCAGGTGTTTAGAAATTATTTCAATGAATAAAAAGTGATATCGGCATTCAAAGATTAATGGCCATTAAAGCCCAAAACGGCATAGAAGGTATTAGAGGCAAATACAAAGTTATTGCTGAAAGGTTGTCTATGAACGTCCAGGGATATTCTAATAACCTGACAAGCTCAAATATCTTCGGCAAACAGCCCATTTGCAAGCTTCGTAAAGTCAGTATCTTCGGCAAACAGCCCATTTGTAAGTTTCGTAAAGTCAGTATTAGAGTCATATCAGTGAATGTTTCATGTGAGAAATTATGTGAAAAGTTTCATATTAGCGAATAAAATGACTAAATTTATACTAGTAGACGGAAAAGTAGCTTATGTCATTAAGTCTTTGTGATTCATACAATAAATACATAACTGAAAACATTGTGTTCATCTTTTCTTATTAAGGAATGTATACTACTAGCGTTAATACTATCACTACCAACTTACTGTAGCGTCAGGAAGCTTAAGGCCAAAACAGCTACAGACGCTCCTCCTCCATCCCAATCTATTGAGAGCCTCCCTTTTTAACCCGCCCCCCCAAGAAGTTCTTATTTCCCTTAAATATTTCCTTACGACATCCACCAACTCCATTGGCTGATAACCTGGTTTTCGTTTGGGGTACTTGTCCATTTTTCAGAAAACTCCCAAGTTGATTCAACATTTTATACGGGTTGCAACAACTGGGACGCTTGGGAGACAGATGGGATATATAAAATGTCGGCTATATATTTGCATATTATGGGGGTTAAATAAAACGTCGGTGCATGCAAACCCAACCTAACCAAAATACCAACTCTATACATTAAATATTTAATTAAAAAATAACAACACGGTAGTTTTTCCCTTGAGCTAATTGTCTGAGCTAAGCTAATTGTCTCCGAATACAGACAGCTATAAACCGGTTATTGTCTGATCTTGCAGATCCAAATTCTTGGTGTTTTCTGAATAATGGACAAGAACCTCGTTTGGTCCTAGATGGTTGACCGACAAGGATAATCTTTGGCAATCCTTCAACCACAAAACATGTCCTAGCCATCACATACATTCTCTCATTACAGCCGTAGAAAGTGGGACTGAACCACATTTTTGTACAGCCCTCGAACTTTTAACTTTGAATCGATTAGCTCCTTTAAAAGTTTCAAGAATCTTTCTAACTATTATAGAGCAGTGCTGCATATTATATCGTTTATATGCCCTTTCGAAAACCTGCATGCACATAATATTTTTTTTTAAATTTTTTTTTTTAATTTTTTTTTTTTTTTTTTTAACATCCTCTAAACGTTCCTTAAAAGTTTCAGTTTAATACTCTTAGCGTCAAAAGTTACATTAATCGTAGTAGTAGTACCATATACATGATGCCTTCTGGCTAGTTTGAAGTCCCCCACAACTTATCCTCAAAGGTCTATTTTATTAATGGAGGCCGTCCTTGAGATATTGCTGTGTAACCCTTTTGAGAATGTACATAATCATAGTCAATTGCATTCAGTTCAATATCCGCCGAAATATTCCTTGACAGCTTCACCTTAATGCCCTTAACTTGCGTAGTAGCAGTAATAGAATTAGTAGCAGTATGCGCATAGCACCTTTTATTTTCTTCAATATTCTTTTCAACACACCAAACTGTTCCTAAGATACTGCTAATGCACCCTTTTGCCAACCTGTATACAGATGACGTGATGTGATTTAGTTCACCTTCTACCCTAAATATTCCCTGAAAATTCCACCTTCATACCGTTAGGTACAGCTGTAATGGTATTCCCAGTGACAGTAGTAGCATTAATAGTAATAGCACCAGTAGCATTAACATATTGCCTTTTGGTCAGCTGAAGATTCCTCTTATCAAGTTCTGGAAGTTTCAACTTGATACAATTAGCTGTTGCTATCCCATTGCCGATATATCCTTTTGATAACCTATATATTCATATTGCTCCTTAATTTGTATCTTAATAATTTTAGCTTACAATTGGTTGCAATAGAAGTAGTAGTCGAACTAGTAGTAGTAGTAGTAGTAAGTGTAGTAGCTGTAGCAGTAAATGTGATTAAAATAGTAATAGTATTAAGTGTAGCATGCACAGGGCCGGATTTAAAGCTTTGACGCTTCTAGAAACACGCGTTTTAGCCGCTCTGTTTTTGCAAGATTTTCGATGTTATTCCCAAAAATTTCAGGGATAATGGAAGCGATTAACAGAACACAACTGATGTGCGAAAAGTGATGAAAGAGAGGGGTAATACCGAACTTTCAGCTGCCATTCTCGGGAGACATCTGACAGTTTATAAGTGACCATGGAATCCCTGTGTTGTTTTAAAGTCACTTTTCTGTGAACAGGCAGCGTGGCGGCAGAGTGCACCTGGAGACGAGAAATCACATTATTCCAGTTTTGTATGGAAAAAAAAATCAGTCAGTGATAATTTATTGCGTCCCCTGGCATTATGCGTCCCTAAGTCTGGGCCTAGTGGTAAATCCAGGCCTGAGCGTGCAGAAATTTCCTTTTGGTGAATTGACTTTCCATTTAAGCACTCTGAAAGTTCAAACTTAATACCCAAATCCTTTTTTGAGATACGCCATTTTGACAACCTGCATGCAAATAGCGTCTTTTGATTTAGTTCAAATTCCCCCTCAAATTGCCCATTCTGTCAAATTGTTAACTTTAAATGATCAGCCTTAATAGTACTAGTCTAATAGTAGTGGAGGTCGTGGTAGGAGCAGTAGTAGTAATAAGTGTTGAATTAGCAGTAGTAGTAGCAGTATTAATAGCAGTAGTGGCAGGTACATGTTGTCTTTTGGTCAGTTGAACATCTCACTCATGATCCCCCAGAAGTTTCATCTTGATACGCTAAGTCATTCCAAAAAATAGCTGCTATACCTGTATCAGCAATCTGTATGTTATTGCAAGTTACCCATTGTTAAAATTTAAGGTTTCTATAGAAGGGATGGTCGTATAAACTTTGAAAGAGGCTCATTCGGTTGCAAATTGAAAGATCAAGTTCAATTTTGAAGAATCAAAGGTAATCAGAGGACAATCAGCCTATCTCTCTTAACTCCCCCCCCCCCCCAAATGCATCCAATCAAAAAAAAAAAATGTTCAAAATAGTCTAAAGGTCAAATAACCATGCCTCTGGGGTTAACAACTGTAAGTTAAGTCAGTTGCTCATAGCTAACACATAAGGTTTTTATGGAAAAGATCTTGTAGGAACTTTGGGAGGGGGGGGGGGGCTCATTCAACTGGAAATCAAAAATTCCAGTGCACTTTTTCTGAGGTTAAAAGTGATTGGAGGGCTTCCACCCCACTCTCTTTTTTCCCCAAATACATCCAATCTAAGTTTTGAGACGGCCATTTCATTTAAAACAGGCTAAAGGTTAAATAACTATGCCATAGTTAAATAACTAAGGGTCCACAACCATAAGCCCCTGGTGCAAAGGCTATAAGTTATTGCATATTGTTAACATATAAGGTTTTTTTTTCAAGAAAAGAGGGCAGGGCCAGATAACGGGCAATTGGAGCGATTGAGCCCAATCGGGTCCCGCGTTAGAAGGGGCCCCGCGCTGCCATCAAAATGAACAATTGATTTTCAAAATTGTGAAATGTTCTGAACAATTTCAGTAAGCATTGCTTCTGGAGAGAGATCATTTTCCAGGCCAAAATCAATAAAAAAAAAAACTACCTCATATCAACAACAATCAGGATAGACTAAATAGTTAAGCAATTACGTTGATTCAAAGTGAAGACGCAAGGAAAATAGATTTTATAATCGTTGTAGAAGTATTTGCAGAATAAAAATTTAGAAATATGTACATTCACGTGCCCATATTCGGTGATATAAATTTCAAAAGGCGTTTTCATCAAATCTAGGGGACACAGACGTAAATTAAGGTAAGCACAAAATAAGCACAAAAAAGAAAAAAAGAAAACCGTACCGAAAGCTCAAAATGAACAAACTGGACCATCAAATGAGACAATATCCAGAGAACGACCGTAAATGTACGACGGGTGATAATGAGCAACCTAGACCATCAAAAGTGACCAGACCAATCCAAGCAGCTAAGGCAAAAGGCACTGTAAAATGTCCGAAGCAAGGATAAACGAAAATAAAGATCAAAGAGACATGTAGTTAGAATATTAGCAAGACCGACAATTAGAATAAGTCAAAAAAGAAATGGAAGAGCATAGAAATATGGATTTAAAAGGTAAGTTGCAGCGAGAACCGCAACGACACAAAAAAGAAAGTGAAGAACAAAAAAAATATGCGGTTATAAGACATATGACAATGAGGATCAGAATGAATCAAAATGAAAATGAAGAACAGAGAAATGTGTGGTTAGAAGATATACGACCGCGAGAACAAAGAAATTTGAAGTTAGAAGATAATCAGCAGTGAGAATCACAAACAACAGTGGGAATAAGAACGTGTCAAAAACGATAGTGAAGAACAAAGAACTGTGCTGTTAAAGGACAGCGAGAATTAGAACGAAACAAAATAAAAGCGCAGAAGAAAAAGAATATTATGTTAGAAGAACAGCGCCATCACGATCTTTGATGCTAACTAGCTTTGGCGTAAGACCCAGTAAAAACCTATAAAGAAGCCGTAAACTACGCAGGCGTTATTTACAAGTCGTTGGGGCCCTTCAACTCTGTAACGGTGGGATACAGAGTTGCTCTATTCAACTGCAGGATAATGTAGAGTCCTCCATTATCCCGCAGTAAAAGCGGCCAACAAAAATGAGTTATTTGGGGACTGCTGCCTGCTTGGTCAAATTTGCATTCTTGCAACAATTTACAAATAAATTTCTTTGGCCTGTTATAGGGCATCACTTGCTCTCTAAAGAGTTCCACTAACAAATACTAAACTGGAACTCATGTTTTACTTTAACTTCATTCAACGTAAGCGATGATCGAACCCAAAAAGTTTCAAAACAGCTTCAAAACAGCTGAACAAATTTATTGCAAAATGAATTTAGCGGCACACCCATCACAGACTTCTGACGGTGATTTTGAACCAAATTCAAAAGGCCAAATGCACTTTTTAGACACCAATGGAGGTGTTGAGAAACGCCTTTCACATCTTTTAAATTATTAGATCAGTCGTAATCCAATACATCTTATGGAAGAAATATTAGGAGACACAAACACCTATGCTAAAGGTTACATGAAAATGCAATATATATATATATATATATATATATATATATATATATATATATATATATATATATATATATATATATATTCCTTTATTGGTTTAAACATTTTTTCCTTTATTGGTTGTGAAAAGAAAATACCAGCAAAATATGGTAGCTGATGGTATTAGACGTAAAATCGTTTGGAAAATGTTTAGGAATTTGAAAATTTGCACTTTAATGAAAAAATATAAATGTTTTTACTTTTATAGCTTTAATAAATCAAATAATATTAACATTTTGATTACTAAATATCAGTACATGTATATTAAACTGAAAATGTACATTCATTTGTATTTTTTTCAGTTAAGTGCAAATTATTATTAATATTTTATTTAATAAAGGAGGAAGCCATAGGCTTGTCGCATAAAATGTCACAATTATGTTCTGGCCTTGGGAAGGCATAGGGGTTTTGAACCCTATTCATGTTAATTTCTGCTCGTTTTGAGTTTGACTCGGTTATTTATTGTAATTTCTGTTCGTTTTGGGTTTCATTTATATATCAATGCTGATTTGTGGTAGTTTCACGATTGGTAGATTATTTGATTTTATTTTTGCTCATTTTTGGTTTAATGGAGTTCTTTACTATTCTTTGAAAACCTTATTTTGTGAAAAAGTTTTTTAATTAATTTCTGTTCTTTTCATATTGACATAGTCTTTTTAGAGAAAAATAAAATAATGCTTTAAATCTTTTCGTTTGTTTTAAGACTTTATAGTTTGGCCTGCTATTTGTATTCTGGACAAAAATTTTCAGCAATTTTTAACTACATACACTCTTTTAAAAACCTGGACACAAATAGTAGTGTTTAATTTAGTTTTATACCTCCTCTAGTTGAACTGAAATAGAAAACTTGATACCATTCGAAAAAAATCGGTTTACTTTCTTTGATAGCTTAGAAACCCTTACGCTATTTTGATTTGGTCAAATTTTAAGAGCAGAAGTAGCCCCGAAAGTTTCAACATAATACCCTCAGTCATTCTTGGGATCCTGCTGAGTTGCCTTATTGGGAATTCGCATTAACACGGTGCATCTTGATTTAATCTTAAGGCAACATTTAGTTTTTAAGCCTAATGGGCAAATGAGAGAGTGGGTGTGGGAGGGGGATTAGGTTCCCTCCAATCACTTTCGACTATTAAAAAGGGCACCAGCCCTTTCTATTTTCAATCGAATGAGCCCTTTTCGAAGTTCCTAAGACAACTCCTTCGATACGAAGTGTCCTGGTCTAAAAAAAAAAAAAAAAAAAAAAACGGCAATCTCGAAATTTTAATTTTTTAATTGGATGTGTTTGGGAAAATAGTGGGCGTGAGAGGGGCGTTTGTTGCTCTCCAATCACTTTCAACTATTAAAAAAGGCATTAGCCCTTTCAATTTCCAATCAAATGAGCCCTTTTGAAGTTTCTGCGACAACACTTTCAATAAAACCTTATATACCCCCAGGGCATAACTTACAACACTTGCCCTGAGGGTTGGGGGGGGGGGGGTGTCATCCTCAAAGACCTAATTTCCAGAATTTTCAACTACGTTGAACAAAATTGTTGTCTCAAAATCTTGATTGGATGTGTTTGGGGAAATGGTGGGCGTGAGAGGGGGGTTAGTTGCCCTCCAATTACTTCCGACTATAAAAAGGACACAAGCCCTTTCAATTTCCAGTCAAATGAGAACTTTTTGAAGTTTCTACGACAACACTTTCTATAAAAACCTTATATGCCCCCAGGGAATAACTTACAACCCTTGCCCTGAGGGCTGTGAGGGGATTGTCATCCTCAAAGACATGATTTCCGGACCTTTCAACTACGTTGAACAAAATGGGAATCTCAAAATTTGGATTGGATGTGTTTGGGGAAATGGTGGGCATGAGAGGGGGGTTACATGCCCTCCAATCACTTTCGACTATTAAAAAGGGCACTAGCTCTTCAATTTCCAATCGAATGATTCGTTTTTGAAGTTTCCAAGACAACAATATCTATAAGAACCTTAAATACCCCCAGGGAATAACTTACAACCCTTCGTCTGAGGGCTGTGACGGGATTGTCATCCTCAAAGACATAATTTCCGGACCTTTCAACTACGTTGAACAAAATGGGAATCTCAAAATTTGGATTGGATGTGTTTGGGGAAATGGTGGGCATGAGAGGGGGGTTACTTGCCATCCAATCACTTTCGACTGTTAAAAAGGGCACTAAAACTTTCAATTTCCAATCGAATGATTCCTTTTTGAAGTTTCCACGACAACGCTTTCTATAATAAAAACCTTATATGCCCCCAGGGCATAAAAACATAGTTCCCGGACTTTTTAACTACGTCGAACAAAATGGCCATCTCAAAATTTTGATTGGACGTGTTTGGGGAAATGGTGGGTGTGAGAGGGGTGTTAGTTATCCTCCAGTCACATTCGACTATTAAAAAGGGCATAAGCCCTTCTAATTTCCAATCAAATGAGCCCTTTTTGAAGTTTTTACAACATCAGTATCTATAAAAACCTTACATCCCCCCAGGGAATACCTGATTTACGCCGAAGGCTAAAATTTCGGCAGAAATTTTGCAAAATTGCCCGAAATTTAGCAAAATTTTTGATTTCTGCAGAAAATTCGGCATAAATCAGGTATCGATTCGGTAAAAATTTACGAAGACCCCCCCCCTCCAATGAAATGAGTCTCTGGACACCCCTGGAACTAGCCCTTTGAAGTTCCAATCGAATGAGCCCTTTTTCAAGTTTCTATGACAAATTTTTCAATACGAACCTTATATGCCCCCAGGGCACAACTT
Organism: Artemia sinica; assembly: GCA_027921565.1. Lineage (NCBI taxonomy): Eukaryota > Metazoa > Arthropoda > Branchiopoda > Anostraca > Artemiidae > Artemia > Artemia sinica. The sequence goes on along the minus strand of CM051263.1, from coordinate 11,553,472 downwards.
ACAACCCTTATCCTGAGTGCTGTGGGGGTAGTGTCATCCTCGAAACTATAATTTCCGGACCTTTTAACTACTTTGAACAAAATGGCTATCTCAAAATTTTGATTGGATGTGTGTGGATAAAGGGTGGGCGTGGAAGGGGTGTTAGTTGCCTTCCAATCACTTTCGACTATTAAAAAGGTTACTAGCCATTTCAATTTCCAATCAAATGAGCCCTTTTTGAAGTTTCTACGACAACGCTTTCTATAAAAACCTTATATGCCCCCAGGGCATAACTTACGACCCTTGCCCTGAGGGCTCTGAAGGGGGGGGGGGGGATATAATCCTCAAAGACCTAATTTCTAGAACTTTCAACTACGTTTAACAAAATGGCTATCTCAAAATTTATATTGGATGTGTTTGGAGAAAAGGTGGGCATGAGAGGGGGCTAGTTGCCCTTCAATCACTTTCGACTATTAAAAAGGGCACAAGCCCTTTCAATTTCCAATCGAATGAGCCCTTTTTGAAGTTTCTACGACAAAGCTTTCTATAAAAACCTTATGTACCCCCAGGGCATAACTTACAACCCTTACCCTGAGTGCTGTGGGGCTAGTGTCATCCTCAAAAATATAATTTCCGGACCTTTTAACTACTTTGAACAAAATGGCTATCTCAAAATTTTGATTGGATGTGTGTGGATAAATGGTGGGCGTGGAAGGGGTGTTAGTTGCCTTCCAATCACTTTTGACTATTAAAAAGGGTACTAGCCATTTCAATTTCCAATCGAATGAGCCCTTTTTGAAGTTTCTACGACAACGCTTTCAATAAAAACCTTATATGCCACCAGGGCATAACTTACGACCCTTGCCCTGAGGGTTGTGGGGAGGAGGTGGGCTGTAATCCTCAAAGACCTAATTTCCAGAACTTTCAACTACGTTTAACAAAATAGCTATCTCAAAATTTATATTGGATGTGTTTGGGAAAAAGGTGGGCGTGAGAGGGGGGCTAGTTGCCCTCCAATCACTTTTGACTATTAAAAAGGGTACTAGCCATTTCAATTTCCAATCGAATGAGCCATTTTTGAAGTTTCTACGACAAAGCTCTCTATAACAACCTTATATGCCCCCAGGGCATAACTTAAAACCCTTGCACTGAGGGCTGTGGGGGAGTTTCCTCCTCAAAAACATAATTTCTATCAGAAAATCAACTACGCTGAACAAAATAGCTATCTCAAAATTTCGATTGGATGTGTTTGGGGAAATGGTGGGCGTGGAAGGAGTGTTAGTTGCTTTCCAATTACTTTCGACTATTAAAAGGGCACAAGCCACTCCGATTTCCAATCGAATGAGCCTTTTTGAAGTTTCTACGACAACTCCTTTGATACGAACTGCCCTGGTCTAAAACCAAAAAATAAATAATAGTATTACATTGTGCCAACATAGTTGTTTACTTAGGCAGCGCTATTGCGCTACCTATGATTAGCAATAACTTACTGTAATATTGTGGTGAAATAAACGCCGTTTATACAGCATTACTAATATGCGCAAGTAATTTAAAAGTTGAAAAAAAAGAAGTTCAGGCTACTATTGGTATTTTCAAAAATAAAACGAGTAGCAAAGAATTATCCAAAAATAACGAATTATAACTAGTGAGTTAGTCAATAGTAAAAGAGAACTTCATTTAGGGCTCGCATTTACAACCTGAAAGTTATAGGTTGTGGTTTGCCCTTTGTCTAGGCCTAAAACGCTGTCTCAATATAGGCATATTTCTTTCCAGACTGGCATATTTTGATGATGACAGGCGGGAAAATTTTGAGTTGTGCAGCCAGGCGGGATAACCTTGGCATATTTTGAAAAATTAGTCAAGGTTTGCTTAATATTCACCATTGGGATGAATTGCTACTTCAAAAAAAAACGAGAGATAAATAACAATATAAAAAATCAAGTAAAAAATGTTACGCCCCCCCCCCCTTTCTTACATAATTGTATTTAAAAAAAACTAGTACTAAATCTGAAAGTCCTTTATTACTTAATTTTCTTTTAATTTCTGCATTGTAATTAACTTATAAGATAGGTATTATTTTAAAACAGAAGCTTCATGTAAGGTGTACACAAACTTCCTGGGATCCAAAAAGATTGATGAAAGGAATTTGTTTTTTAGAATAATAACAAAATCAACAATACATATCATAGTTCACCAATCAGCTGTCAGAACACGGGATTGTTAGGGCTCATGAACCGAAATTCTAATTTTAAACTATTTTCACATCTTATTTTGGCTTTCACCTATGAAAAACAGTTTCAGATACCAAGACTGTAGAAAGTGCTGATCTGACTGATCAGCAGCCAGAACACCTGCTTTTTAAAGCTCTATAAAACATAAAATCGTGAAGAAAGGATGAAAAATAGGACAATTAAAACTCTCAAATCGTTAGAAACGGTTGGAACTTGATTATATCATATGTATAAATAATAAATGATTAGCAGCCAGAACACGTGATATTTAAAGCTCCTAAATCGTTGGAGGCAGTTGGAACCTGATTATAAACCATTACTTGCACAATAACTTCACTCCTATATCCCCTGAGTGTCTTGTACCGTTCCTGCCAGTCTCCGGTTTACAATGATAGCATTAATATGGTTACCTGTCTTAGTCGACTATGGAAATCACTATTCTGTAACAAATTTTTATTTTAAACTAGGCTACAAACAAACGGGGTTTCTCAAGAATGGGCTGTGAGATGACAGTTCAGATTCGACTTAAGCTGAAAATGCTCTCTTATACACTTTTTGGTGCTCTTTCAAATGGCTTGGTTGAAAAAAAAAACATTTTTTTGCACATATCACATTTAAACTGTTTCTAACCACTGTGCACCCTTCGGTGTCTAATCAAAGAACCTGAATGAAAAAAAGCTCTTCTCAGATTCCTCACATTTGTAAAGTTTTTTACCTGTATGCAGTTTTTGATGCGTATCCAAATGAACCTGAATGAGAAAGAGCTCTTCTCACATTTATAAGACTTTTCACCTATGTGCACTCTTTGGTCAAGATTCTAACTGCTTGAGTGAGAAAAATACTTTTTACACACATCACACTTTAATGGTCTCCCAAATGAGTACAATCTCTGGTACTGATTCAAACGGCTTGATCGAGAAAAATTATTATTTCAAATATCACATTTAAAGTGCCTCTTCCATTTAAAAGGGTCTGTGTGAACTCTTTGATGTCTTTTCAAATTGCTCAGCCGAGAAAAGCTCTTTTGGCATACATTACATTCAAAGGGTCTCTCACCTGTGTGCAGTCTTTGATGGCTTTTCAAATTGCCCAGCCGAGCAAAGCCCTTTTGGCATACACCACATATAAACGGTTTTTTCCCGTATGTATTCTTTGATGTGTTTCCAATAGTGAATGGGAAGGAAATCTTTTATTGCATATGTTGCACTCATTGTCTTTTCTGCACTTTTTCTTATGCAAGCCTGTATTGGAATTTGAAGCTTTCATAAGTGCATTGGTATTAATTGATGATGAATCTGCACCTCCTACAATAAAATAAATAAAGGAGATCGAAAAAACCTAAAACACTAAAATAAAACATTCCCATTCATATACCCTAGAACAATGATGCTCACCTGAAAAGAGGAAGAAGAAAATAAATAGCAAAAGGAGAGACTTGAAAACATTCAGGTCTATTGCTATAAGCACTATAAAAATAAAACTCCCCAATTTTATTTAAAGATTTTACCATTCAAATATTAAAAATATCCCTCTGTTAAGAAAAAGATAAGAAGAACACTTCTACTTGCAATCAACTAAGCTTTACGTTAAAAGTGGGCTTAATGGTTTAAGGGTATGTCTTTCTTTGCTGGTATTTTAAACAAAACAATGAGGGACAAATTAAAAAAAAAGTGACCTGAAAAATATAGCCCATTCCTAACATAATTCTATTTAAAAAGAGCTAGTACTAAATCTGAAATTCCTTTATTACTTAATTTTCTTTTAATTTTTGCATTGTAATTAGCTTTTAGAACAGGTATTTCTTTAAAGCAGAAGTTTCATGTGGTGTACAGAAACTCCCTGGGATCCAAATAAAACTGATAAAAGTAATTTATTTTTGAGAATAATAACAAAATCAACAATGCATGTCATAGTTCGCCGATTAACAATCAGAACAAGTGATTGTTAGGGCTCATTTATCGATATTCTAATTTTACGCTATTTTCACATCTTGTTTTGGTTTTCACAAGCGGAAAAAACCGCTTCCGATATCAAGACTGTAGAAAGCAGTTGGAACAAAGAAAATGCGATCAGCAGTCAGAACACGTAAATTTTAAAGCTTGCAAATTATTGGAAGCAGTTGGAACCAGATTAAATCATATATAGAAATATCAACCGATCGGCAGTAAGGACGCGTGATTTTTAAAGCTTGCAAATTATTGGAAGCAGTTGGAACCTGATTATATCATATATAGAAATAACAAACGATCAGCAGTAAGGACGCGTGATTTTTAAAGCTTGCAAGTTATTGGAAGCAGTTGGAACCTGGTTATATCATGTATAGAAATCACAACCGATCAGCAGTAAGAACACGTGATTTTCAAAGCATGCAAATTATTGGAAGCAGTTGGAACCTGATTATATCATACATAGAAATAACAAACGATCAGCAGTAAGGACGCGTGATTTTTAAAGCTTGCAAATTATTGGAAGCAGTTAGAACCTGATTATATCATATATATAAATAACAATCGATCAGCAGTAAGGATACGTGATTTTTAAAGCTTGCAAATTATTGGAAGCAGTTGGGACCTGATTATATCATATATAGAAATAACACCCAATAAAGGACACGTGATTTTTAAAGCTTGCAAATTATTGGAAGCAGTTGGGACCTGATTATATCATATATAGAACAACCGATCAGCAGTAGGGAGACACGTGATTTTCAAAGCTAATAAAAACTAGGATACAGTTGGAAGTTAACCATACTATACATTGAAACAATAACCAATCAAGCAATCAGCAGCCAAAGAACGTGATTTTTAAAAGCTATTAAGCCGCTGGAAGCAGTTGGAACTTGATTATATTATATATACAAACAAAAAGCGATCATCCAACCAGCAGTCAGAATACGTAATTTTAAAGTTCAGAAATCATTAGAAGCAATTGGAACTTTAGACCATCATGCATATAAAATTGCATAATGTATATTATATCATCATGTATATTATACATCCTATTACATAGCCTACATGATACCATCATGTATATAATAACATCCCTCCTATATGTCCCATTATCTTGTGTCGACCCTGCAAGTCTTTGGCTTGCAATGATAGTACTAATAGGATTAGCCGTCTTACCATCATGTGAGTTTCATCTTAGCTTATGGGCAATCTTAAGACCAAATACTCTGGACGAAATGGCAGAAAATTTCTCATTAGTAATCTCTAAGTTTCGAAGGTTGAGTTTTAACGGTTTGAAGATTTGGTTGTTAATGAGAAAAGGAGGAACTCAGAAATCTGTTCAATTAATTTATTACAACCAGTTCAAAGAGTAGATATTTAAGATAGAAGGTTTTGGAGAAATTAGACATTAAATCTATTGCAAAAAGTTTTATTCACCTGCCAAAACAAATTTGAAATGAATAAATTACGTTTTATTTACATGGAATAGCTCTAGTTCTTCATTGAGTATTCTTCAGCGTGCAAAAATCACTATTCTGAAGCAAGTTTCTATTGTAAATTACAAACTAGCAGGCTTTTTCTTAGAATGGATTGTAAGATGATATTTCACATTCGACTTAAATGAAATCCAATTCTCGCAATTTCATGTATCCTTTGGTATAGTTGCTTTTGTCTTGCAATATTTTTTCTAAGATATCCATTACTTTACCAGAGATCTCATAATTTAAAGGATGTATAAGGCGTTCTTCAAATGCTTTATCAAGTCTAAAAAGTACATTTGGCTATATGAAGGTGGTTCAAAATCACCTTCAGAATTTGTGATGGATGTGCCTCTTAACTGGTTTGGTGATAAATTTGTGACACTACTTTGAAGCAGAAAACATTATGAGTACTGATGGTTCGATAATCGCTTACATTAAATGAAGCTAAAGCAACATATAATTACAATTTTCGGATTTGTTTGTGGAACTCTAGAGAGCAAGTGCCGTTCTATAACAGGCCAAACCATTACATCGGGATAATGTGGAGGTGGCAATGCAATTCGACCAAGCAAGCAGCAACCTCCAAATGAATCACCTTTGTTGGCTACTCTTTCCTTGGGAAAAGGAGGACTTAACATTGAATGCATAAAAACCTGTAGGGTCACAATAAATTTTGATTAACAAAATGTGTTGTTCTACTGGATCTTTATTTCTTTGTTCTTCATTTTTATTTGTTCTGATCCTCGTTGTGGCATGTCTTGTAAACGTATATTTTTCTTGTGCTTCACTTTCGTTTTTGACCCCTTGTAATTCTTGCTGCCGCTTATCTTTTAGCCCATATTTCTGTGTTCTTCATTTTCGTTTATTATTACTTTAGAACTTTTTTTCAATACCCCTCACCATAGCTACTCAAATTGGTTTCGTCACATTTGACGGTCTAGGTTGTTCACTTTTACACGCGAATTTCAATTTCTCAGACCTTCCTCTTTATCTTGTCTTATCTGATGGTTCAGTTTGTTTATCTTAATCAATTGTCAATTTACAGCAACTGAGCAATTGACCACCCCCATGCCTTCTCAAGACCAGAACATAACTTGCACTTTATTGAAAACAAAATAGATTTTAAATGTTTTCACTTTTTTAATTTTACCAAACAAAAAATTATTAAAACTTTAAGGAATAAATATCAGTATATGCATATCAAACTGACAAACCATGGCCATTTACTTTTTTCTATTAAGTGCAAATTATTTTCTGGTCTTGAGGAGGCATGGGGGTTGCCATCGCTACTCATGTTAATTTTTATTCGTTTTGAGTTTGACTAGGTTATTTATTGTAATTTCTCTTCGTTTTGAGTTTCAATTATGTTTAATGGAACTCATTACTTTTATTTTTGAAAAACTCATTTTGCGGATAACGTTTTTTAAATAAATTCCGTTCTTTTTTTATTGACTTTTTCCCTGAAAGATAATAATATATTATATCTCTTCGTTTTTTCTGTAAGAATCCATAGTTTGGCTTGCTAATTGTATGTTGGAAAAACTTTTCAAACAATTTTTAATCCTGACACAAATAGTAGGCTACTGTTCAATTTAATTTTGTACCTCCTCAAGTCGACCTGAAAAATAAAACTCAGTGTCATTCCTATAACATTATATCTATGTTCTTTGACCAGTTGGACAAAATGACACTTTTTAGATTTATTTAAATTGTAATAGCAGAAGTATTAATATTAGTAGCCCAGAAAGTTTCAACTATATATGCCCAGTCGCTTTCGAAATAATACTGAGGTCTCTTATTGGTAACCATATACACAATGCCTTTTCATTTGGTTTTTAAGCATAATGGGCAAATTGCATACTTATGGGGGTGACATAACCAATATCCCAAAGATTTTCGTTTACGGTAGACCCTCTAGGGCTAAACAAAAACAGATCATCTGCGGTTTGGATTGAAGGATGTCGCAAAAAAAAAGATCTAAGGGAAATAGAAACTACCTTGGAGGGTGTAAAGAGGGATACTTCGAATAGATTGGGATGAAGGAGGAGATTGCGTAGCTGTGTTGGCCTCAGACGGCTTGGTGCTGGGGTAAGTTTTTTAGTATTAGTAGCAGCATTTCGATCCCTGGGTCCTGTATTACCAAGTTGAGGATTGGTGCTCTGTCATTTTATTGCCTAAGATAGGTGCATAGAACAAGAAACAGAGACAAGACACATTTAATAGCAAACGAAAATGTGACTTACTTAAAACTAAAGAATAATACAGTAATTATTGTACTGTAGAGTTTAGATATTCCGAAAAATTACGTTTTAACAAGGAGCGTGTTAAGTAGAAAGGAACAATAGAAATCAGGACAAAATTTCTGACTTCAACTGAAATTACTGATTTGCCACCATATTACTTGAAACTAAAAAATTAAGGATGATTATGTCAATTTAGGTGTTTCAGAGGGCATAGGCATTACAGCACATGGTTTTGAATGAATCCAAACAGCTATAGTAAAGGGAATGAAAAAAGCCTGAGGTAATGATGCACGTAAATAAAGCGTAAGCGAGATCTGCGGCTAGAAGACATTTGAATGCCAGTATCATAACAAATACATCGAATCGTAAATAAAGAGAAGCAACAGTGAGAATCACAAGACTTCCAGAGGAAAACAAATCACGAAAAACGGATGATTCTTTGATACATTAACAGGAAGGAGGAATTGACTTCACGACTTTTTTAACTCAACTGATATTGCTTATTTGACACCTCATGACTTAAAACAAAAGAATAACGAATATATATACTTCATTTAAACAAGCAAATGTGCATTTATTAAAACATCTTTTTGTTAAAATTATATGCTTTTTTAATACGCTATATAATTTTTTTTAAGAGACAATGAGAATTATCATGTACAAGCCTGCCACGTAGCATGGCTACACGGCATGCTTGTATTTTTCCAATCGACTAACAACTTCAAACGACATAACCGCTTTATATAGGCCTCAATATTGCACCCCCTCGTTTAAGGAGGACAAGGGTCTAGGGTGGGATTTAGTTTTTCTTATCGGCTAAAACATACACGGGTCAGACACTTAGAGTTCTTATTACGAGACTTTGTCTTGCAAATCAGAGTTTGTTTATTTAACAATAAATCTATAATAAAAACAGCTTCAACATAGCAACTTACAAACAACATAACTTTTTGAACTAAAATCAAGTTGCCCTGAAGCAATGGATAATTGGAGAAAAAGTCAAGACAGATAGTTTGAGTGAGAGGCAAAGCTGGCATAAGCCATTTTCAGGATTGTATAAAACAACAAAGGCCACGAAGAAAAAAAAAACAGAAAGAAAGAAATGCAATCCCTTACCTCAAGGGTCCCCAAAACCAGAAATTAGACAAGAAAGTTGCGCCTTGTTTCAGATCATTAGAGCCCAGTAGAACTTATATAAATCATGCTCTAGCAAACATACAAACCTAATTGGGAGATACTAACTCTAGCAGAATCTATACAAAAACTTTTAGCTAGAAATTCTTTTTAAGGCACCCAAAGTATCGTAGATTCGCGAAGACTCTAGGAACGTGGTTCTGGTCATATCGAAACCTGTGAGAGGGTTAAAGTCAGACTGCAGTGATTGAATATAAGAAATCTGTTAATTGTTGAAAGTGCAAAGATGATAAGCGGATTGATGTCAGACTGCAGTGATTGAATATAAGAAATCTGTTAATTGTTGAAAGTGCAAGATGATAAGCCTATTGATGTCAGACTGCGGTGATCGAATATAAGAAATCTGTTAATTGTTGAAAGTGCAAAGATGATAAGCGAATTGGTGTCAGATTGCAGTGATTGAATATAAGAAATCTGTTAATTGTTGAAAGTGCAAAGATGATAAGCGGATTGATGTCAGACTGCAATGATTTAATATAAGAGATCTGTCAATTGTTGAAAGTGCAAAGATGATAAGCAGATCGATGTCAGACTGTAGTGATTGAATATAAGAAATCCGTTAATTGTTGAAAGTGCAAAGATGATAAGCGGATTGATGTCAGACTGCAGTGATTGAATATAAGAAATCTGTTAATTGTTGAAAGTGCAAAGATAATAAGCGGATTTATGTCAGACTGCGGTGATTGAATATAGAAATTTGTTAATTGTTAAAAGTGCAGAGATGATAAGCGAATTGGTGTCAGACTGCAGTGATTGAATATAAGAAATCTGTTAATTGTTGAAAGTGCAAAGATGATAAGCGGATTGATGTCAGACTGCAGTGATTGAATATAAGAAATCTGTTAATTGTTGAAAGTGCAAAGATGATAAGCGGATTGATGTCAGACTGCAGTGATTTAATATAAGAAATCTGTTAATTGTTGAAAGTGCAAAGATAATAAGCGGATTTATGTCAGACTGCAGTGATTGAATATAAGAAATCTGTTAATTGTTGAAAATGCAAAGATGATAAGCGGATTGATCTCAGACTGCTGTGATTGAATATAAGAAATCTGTTAATTGTTGAAAGTGAAAGATGATAAGCGGATTGATGCCAGACTGCTGTGATTGAATATAAGAAATCTGTTAATTGTTGAAAGTGCAAAGATGATGAGCGGATTGATGTCAGACTGCAGTGATTGAATATAAGAAATCTGTTAATTCTTGAAAGTGCAACGATGACAAGCGGATTGATGTCAGACTGCAGTCATTGAATATAAGAAATCTGTTAATTGTTGAAAGTGCAAAGATGATAAGCGGATTAATGTCAGACTGGAGTGATTGAATATAAGAAATCTGTTAATTGTTGAAAACGCAAGATGATAAGCGGATTGATGTCAGACTGCAGTGATTGAATATAAGAAATCTGTTAATTCTTGAAAGTGCAACGATGACAAGCGGATTGATGTCAGACTGCGGTGATCGAATATAAGAAATTTGTTAATTGTTGAAAGTGCAAAGATGATAAGCGAATTGATGTCAGATTGCAGTGATTGAACATAAGAAATCTGTTAATTGTTGAAAGTGCAAAGATGATAAGCGGATTGATGTCAGACTGTAGTGATTGAATATAAGAAATCTGTTAATTGTTGAAAGTGCAAGATGATAAGCGGATTGATGTCAGACTGTAGTGATTGAATATAAGAAATCTGTTTATTGTTGAAAGTGCAAGATGATAAGCGGATTGATGTCAGACTGCGGTGATTGAATATAGAAATTTGTTAATTGTTAAAAGTGCAGAGATGATAAGCGAATTGATATCAGACTGCAGTGATTGAATATAAGAAATCTGTTAATTGTTGAAAGTGCAAAGATGATAAGCGGATTGATGTCAGACTGCAGTGATTGAGTATAAGAAATCTGTTAATTGTTGAAAGTGCAAAGATGAAAACCGGATTGATGTCAGACTGCAGTGATTGAATACAAGAAATCTGCTAATTCTTGAAAGTGCAAAGATGACAAGCGGATTGATGTCAGACTGCAGTCATTGAATATAAGAAATCTGTTAATTGTTGAAAGTGAAGGATATAAGCGGATTGATGTCAGACTGCAGTGTTTGAATATAAGAAATCTGTTAATTGTTGAAAGTGCAAAGATGATAAGCGGATTAATGTCAGACTGCAGTGATTGAATGTAAGAAATCTCTTAATTGTTGAAAGTGAAAGATGATAAGCGGATTGATGTCAGACTGCAGTGATCATCTTTGCACTTTCAACAATTAACAGATTTCTTATATTCAATCACTACAGTCTGACATCGATCTACTTATCATCTTTGCACTTTCAACAATTAACAGATTTCTTACATTCAATCACTGCAGTCTGACATCAATCCGCTTATCATCTTTGCACTTTCAACAGTTAATACATTTTTTATATTCAATCACTAGAGTCTGACATCAATCCGCATATCATCTTTGCACTTGCAACATTTAACAGATTTCTTATATTCAATCACTGCAGTCTGACATCAATCCGCTTATCATCTTTGCACTTTCAACAATTAACAGATTTCTTATATTCAATCACTGCAGTCTGACATCAATCCGCTTATCATCTTTGCACTTTCAACAATTAACAGATCTCTTATATTCAATCACTGCAGTCTGACATCAATCCGCTTATCATCTTTGCACTTTTAACAATTAACAGATTTTTTATATTCAATCACTGCAGTCTGATATCAATTCGCTTATCATCTCTGCACTTTTAACAATTAACAAATTTCTATATTCAATCACCGCAGTCTGACATCAATCCGCTTATCATCTTGCACTTTCAGCAATTAACAGATTTCTTATATTCAATCACTACAGTCTGACATCAATCCGCTTATCATCTTTGCACTTTCAACAATTAACAGATTTCTTATATTCAATCACTACAGTCTGACATCAATCCGCTTATCATCTTTGCACTTTCAACAATTAACAGATTTCTTATATTCGATCACCGCAGTCTGACATCAATCCGCTTATCATCTTGCACTTTCAACAATTAAAAGATTTCTTATATTCAATCACTGCAGTCTGACATCAATCCGCTTATCATCTTTGCACTTTCAACAATTAAACAGATTTCTTATATTCAATCACTGCAGTCTGACTTTAACCCTCTCACAGGTTTCGATATGACCAGAACCACGTTCCTAGTCTTCGCGAATCTACGATACTTTGGGTGCCTTAAAAAGAATTTCTAGTTAAAAGTTTTTGTATAGATTCTGCTGGAGTTAGTATCTCCCAATTAGGTTTGTATGTTTGCTGGAGCATGATTTATATAAGTTCTACTGGGCTCTAATGATCTGAAACAAGGCACTACTTTCTTGTCTAATTTCTGGTTTTGGGGACCCTTGAGGTAAGGGATTGCATTTTTTTCTGTTTTTTTTCTTCGTGGCCTTTGTTGTTTTATACAATCCTGAAAATGGCTTATGCCAGCTTTGCCTCTCACTCAAACTATCTGTCTTGACTTTTTCTCCAATTATCCATTGCTTCAGGGCAACTTGATTTTAGTTCAAAAAGTTATGTTGTTTGTAAGTTGCTATGTTGAAGCTGTTTTTATTATAGATTTTTTGTTAAATAAACAATCTCTGATTTGCAAGACAAAGTCTCGTAATAAGAACTCTAAGTGTCTGACTCGTGTATGTTTTAGCCGATAAGAAAAACTAAATCCCACCCTAGACCCTTGTCCTCCTTAAACGAGGGGGTGCAATATTGAGGCCTATATAAAGCGGTTATGTCGTTTGAAGTTATTAGTCGATTGGAAAAATACAAGCATGCCGTGTAGCCATGCTACGTGGCAGGCTTGTACATAATAATTCTTATTGTCTCTTAAAAAAAGCATATAGTGTATTAAAAAAGCATATAATTTTAAAAAAAGATGTTTTAGTAAATGCACATTTGCTTGTTTAAATGAAGTATATATATTCGTTATTCTTTTGTTTTAAGTCATGAGGTGTCAAATAAGCAATATCAGTTGAGTTAAAAAAGTCGTGAAGTCAATTCCTCGTTCCTGTTAATGCATCAAAGAATCATCTGTTTTTCGTGATTTGTTTTCCTCTGGAAGTCTTGTGATTCTCACTGTTGCTTCTCTTTATTTACGATTCGATGTATTTGTTATGATACTGGTATTCAAATGTCTTCTAGCCGCAGATCTCGCTTACGCTTTATTTACGTGCATCATTACCACGGGCTTTTTTCATTCCCTTTACTATAGCTTTTTGGATTCATTCAAAACCATGTGCTGTAATGCCTATGCCCTCTGAAACACCTAAATTGACATAATCATCCTTAATTTTTTAGTTTCAAGTAATATGGTGGCAAATCAGTAATTTCAGTTGAAGTGAGAAATTTTGTCCTGATTTCTATTGTTCCTTTCTACTTAACACGTTCCTTGTTAAAACATAATTTTTCGGAATATCTAAGCTCTACAGTACAATAATTACTGTATTATTCTTTAGTTTTAAGTAAGTCACATTTTCGTTTGCTATTAAATGTATTTTGTCTCTGTTTCTTGTTCTATGCACCTATCTTAGGCCATAAAATGACAGAGAACCAATCCTCAACTTGGTAATACAGGACCCAGGGATCGAAATGCTGCTACTAATACTAAAAAACTTACCCCAGCACCAGGCCGTCTGAGGCCAACACAGCTACGCATGCTCCTCCTTCATCCCAATCTATTCGAAGTATCCCTCTTTACACCCTCAAAGGTAGTTTCTATTTCCCTTAGATCTTTTTTTTGCGACATCCTTCAATCCAAACCGCAGATGACCTGTTTTTGTTTAGCCCTAGAGGGTCTACCGTAAACGAAAATCTTTGGGATATTGGTTATGTCACCGCCACAAGTATGCAATTTGCCCATTATGCTTAAAAACCAAATGAAAAGGCATTGTGTATATGGTTACCAATAAGAGACCTCAGTATTATATCGAATGCGACTGGGCATATATAGTTGAAACTTTCTGGGCTACTAATAATAATACTTCTGCTATTACAATTTAAATAAATCTAAAAAGTGTCATTTTGTCCAAATGATCAAAGAACATAGATATAATGTTATAGGAATGACAATGAGTTTTATTTTTCAGGTCGACTTGAGGAGGTACAAAATTAAATTGAACAGTAGCCTACTATTTGTGTCAGGATTAAAAATTGTTTGAAAGTTTTTCCAACATACAATTAGCAAGCCAAACTATGGATTCTTACAGAAAAAACGAAGAGATATAATATATTATTATCTTTCAGGGAAAAAGTCAATAAAAAAAGAACGGAATTTATTTAAAAAACGTTATCCGCAAAATGAGTTTTTCAAAAATAAAAGTAATGAGTTCCATTAAACATAATTGAAACTCAAAACGAAGAGAAATTACAATAAATAACCTAGTCAAACTCAAAACGAATAAAAATTAACATGAGTAGCGATGGCAACCCCCATGCCTCCTCAAGATCAGAAAATAATTTGCACTTAATAGAAAAAAGTAAATGGACATGGTTTGTCAGTTTAATATAAATATACTGATATTTATTCCTTAAAGTTTTAATAATTTTTTTTTTGGTAAAATTAAAAAAGTGAAAACATTTAAAATCTATTTTGTTTTCAATAAAGTGCAAGTTATGTTCTGGTCTTGAGAAGGCATGGAGGTGGTCAATTGCTCAGTTGCTTTAAATTGACAATTGATTAAAATAAACAAACTGAACCATCAGATAAGACAAGATAAAGAGGAAGGTCTGAGAAATTGAAATTCGCGTGTAAAAGTGAACAACCTAGACCGTCAAATGTGACAAGACCAATTTGAGTAGCTATGGTGAGGGGTATTGAAAAAAAGTTCTAAAGTAATAATAAACGAAAATGAAGAACACAGAAATATGGGGTTAAAAGATAAGCGGCAGCAAGAATTACAAGGGGTCAAAAACGAAATTGAAGCACAAGAAAAATATGCGTTTACAAGACATGCCACAACGAGGATCAGAGCAAATAAAAATGAAGAACAAAGAAATAAAGATCCAGTAGAACAACAAATTTTGTTAATCAAAATTTATTGTGACCCTACAGGTTTTTATGCATTCAATGTTAAGTCCTCCTTTTCCCAAGGAAAGAGTAGCCAACAAAGGTGATTCATTCGGAGGTTGCTGCTTGCTTGGTCGAATTGCATTGCCACCTCCACATTATCCCGATGTAATGGTTTGGCCTTTTATAGAACGGCACTTGCTCTCTAGAGTTCCACAAACAAATCCGAAAATTGTAATTATATGTTGCTTTAGCTTCATTTAATGTAAGCAATGATCGAACCATCAATACTCATAATGTTTTCTGCTTCAAAGTAGTGTCACAAATTTATCACCAAACCAGTTAAGAGGCACATCCATCACAAATTCTGAAGGTGATTTTGAACCACCTTCATATAGCCAAATGTACTTTTTAGACTTGATAAAGCATTTGAAGAACGCCTTATACATCCTTTAAATTATGAAATTTCTGGTAAAGTAATGGATATCTTAGAAAAAATATTGCAAGACAAAAGCAACTATACCAAAGGATACATGAAATTGCGAGAATTGGATTTCATTTAAGTCGAATGTGAAATACCATCTTACAATCCATTCTAAGAAAAAGCCTGCTAGTTTGTAATTTACAATAAAAACTTGCTTCAGAATAGTGATTTTTGCACGCTGAAGAATACTCAATGAAGAACTAAAGCTATTCCATGTAAATAAAACGTAATTTATTCATTTCAAATTTGTTTTGGCAGGTGAATAAAACTTTTTGCAATAGATTTAATGTCTAATTTCTCCAAAACCTTCTATCTTAAATATCTACTCTTTGAACTGGTTGTAATAAATTAATTGAACAGATTTCTGAGTTCCTCCTTTTCTCATTAACAACCAAATCTTCAAACCGTTAAAACTCAACCTTCGAAACTTAGAGATTACTAATGAGAAATCTCCTGCCAATTCGTCCAGAGTATTTGGTCTTAAGATTGCCCATAAGCTAAGATGAAACTCACATGATGGTAAGACGGCTAATCCTATTAGTACTATCATTGCAAGCCAAAGACTGGCAGGGTCGACACAAGATAATGGGAAATATAGGAGGGATGTTATTATATACATGATGGTATCATGTAGGCTATATAATAGGATGTATAATATACATGATAATATAATATACATTATGCAATTTTATATGCATGATGGTCTAAAGTTCCAATTGCTTCTAATGATTTCTGAACTTTAAAATTACGTATTCTGACTGCTGGTTGGATGATCGCTTTTTGTTTGTATATATAATATAATCAAGTTCCAACTGCTTCCAACGGCTTAATAGCTTTTAAAAATCACGTTCTTTAGCTGCTGATTGCTTGATTGGTTATTGTTTCAATATATAGTATGGTTAAGTTCCAAGTGTATCCTCGTTTTTATTAGCTTTGAAAATTACGTGTCTCCCTACTGCTGATCGGTTGTTCTATATATGATATAATCAGGTTCCAACTGCTTTCAATAATTTGCAAGCTTTAAAAATCACGTGTCCTTACTGCTGATCGATTGTTATTTCTATATATGATATAATCAGGTCCCAACTGCTTCCAATAATTTGCAAGCTTTAAAAATCACGTGCCCTTACTGCTGATCGGTTGTTATTTCTATACATGATATAATCAGATTCCAACTGCTTCCAATAATTGGAAGCTTTAAAAATTACGTGTCTTACTGCTGATTGGTTGTGATTTCTATACATGATATAATCAGGTTCCAACTGCTTCCAATAATTTGCAAGCTTTAAAAATCACATGTCTTCACTGCTGATCGGTTGTTATTTCTATAAGTGATATAATCAGGTTCCAAGTTCTTCCAATAATTTGCAAGATTTGAAAATCACGTGTCCTTACTGCTGATTGGTTTTTATTTCTATATATGATATAATCAGGTCCCAACTGCTTCCAATAATTTGCAAGCTTTAAAAATCACGTGTCCTTACTGCTGATTGGTTGTTATTTCTATATATGATATAATCAGGTCCCAACTGCTTCAAATAATTTGCAAGCTTTAAAAATCACGTGCCCTTACTGCTGATCGCTTGTTATTTCTATACATGATATAATCAGATTCCAACTGCTTCCAATAATTGGAAGCTTTAAAAATTACGTGTCTTACTGCTGATTGGTTGTGATTTCTATACATGATATAATCAGGTTCCAACTGCTTCCAATAATTTGCAAGCTTTAAAAATCACATGTCTTCACTGCTGATCGGTTGTTATTTCTATAAGTGATATAATCAGGTTCCAAGTTCTTCCAATAATTTGCAAGATTTGAAAATCACGTGTCCTTACTGTTGATTGGTTTTTATTTCTATATATGATATAATCAGGTCCCAACTGCTTCCAATAATTTGCAAGCTTTAAAAATCACGTGTCCTTTATTGGGTGTTATTTCTATACATGATATAGTCGGATTCCAACTGCTTCCAATAATTTGCAAGCTTTAAAAATTACGTGTCCTTACTGCTGATAGGTTTTTATTTCTATATATGATATAATCAGGTCCCAACTGCTTCCAATAATTTGCAAGCTTTAAAAATCACGTGTCCTTACTGCTGATTGGTTGTTATTTCTATATATGATATAATCAGGTCCCAACTGCTTCCAATAATTTGCAAGCTTTGAAAATCACGTGTTCTTACTGCTGATCGGTTGTGATTTCTATACATGATATAATCAGGTTCCAACTGCTTCCAATAATTTGTAAGCTTTAAAAATCACGTGTCTTTACTGCTGATCGGTTGTTATTTCTATATATGATATAATCAGGTTCCAAATGCTTCCAATAATTTGCAACATTTGAAAATCACGTGTCCTTACTGCCGATCGGATGTTATTTCTATATATGATTTAATCTGGTTCCAACTGCTTCCAATAATTTGCAAGCTTTAAAATTTACGTGTTCTGACTGCTGATCGCATTTTCTTTGTTCCAACTGCTTTCTACAGTCTTGATATCGGAAGCGGTTTTTTCCGCTTGTGAAAACCAAAACAAGATGTGAAAATAGCGTAAAATTAGAATATCGATAAATGAGCCCTAACAATCACTTGTTCTAATTGTTAATCGGCGAACTATGACATGCATTGTTGATTTTGTTATTATTCTCAAAAATAAATTACTTTTATCAGTTTTATTTGGATCCCAGGGAGTTTCTGTACACCATATGAAACTTCTGCTTTAAAGAAATACCTGTCCTAAAAGCTAATTACAATGCAAAAATTAAAAGAAAATTAAGTAATAAAGGAATTTCAGATTTAGTACTAGCTCTTTTTAAATAGAATTATGTTAGGAATGGGCTATATTTTTCAGGTCACTTTTTTTTAATTTGTCTCTCATTGTTTTGTTTAAAATACCAGCAAAGAAAGACATACCCTTAAACCATTAAGCCCACTTTTAACGTAAAGCTTAGTTGATTGCAAGTAGAAGTGTTCTTCTTATCTTCTTATCTTAGATTGAATATAAGAAATCTGTTAATTGTTGAAAGTGCAAAGATGATAAGCGGATTGATGTCAGTCAGACTGCAGTGATTGAATATAAGAAATCTGTTAATTTTTGAAAGTGCAAAGATGATAAGCGGATTGATGTCAGACTGCAGTGATTGAATATAAGAAATCTGTTAATTGTTGAAAGTGCAAAGATGATAAGCGGATTTATGTCAGACTGCAGTGATTGAATATAAGAAATCTGTTAATTGTTGAAAGTGCAAAGATGATAAGCGGATAGATGTCAGACTGCAGAGATTGAATATAAGAAATCTGTTAATTGTTGAAAGTGCAGGATGATAAGCGGATTGATGCCAGACTGCAGTGATTGAATATAAGAAATCTGTTAATTATTGAAAGTGCAAAGATGAAAAGCGGATTGATGTCAGACTGCAGTGATTGAATACAAGAAATCTGCTAATTCTTGAAAGTGCAAAGATGACAAGCGGATTGATGTCAGACTGCAGTCATTGAATATAAGAAATCTGTTAATTGTTGAAAGTGCAAGATAATAAGCGGATTGATGTCAGGCTGCAGTGATCGAATATAAGAAATCTGTTAATTGTTGAAAGTGCAAAGATGATAAGCGGATTGATGTCAGACTGCAGTGATTGAATATAAGAAATCTGTTAATTGTTGAAAGTGCAAAGATGATAAGCGGGTTAATGTCAGACTGCAGTGATTGAATATAAGAAATCTGTTAATTGTTGAAAGTACAAGAGGATAAGCGGATTGATGTCAGACTGCAGTGATTGAATATAAGAAATCTGTTAATTGTTGAAAGTGCAAAGATGATAAGCGGATTGATGTCAGACTGCAGTGATTGAATATAAGAAATCTGTTAATTGTTGAAAGTGCAAAGATGATAAGCGGATTGGTGTCAGACTGCAGTGATTGAGTATAAGAAATCTGGTAATTGTTGAAAGTGCAAGAGGATAAGCGGATTGATGTCAGACTGCAGTGATTGAATATAAGAAATCTGTTAATTTTTGGAAGTGCAAAGATGATAAGCGGATTGATGTCAGACTGCAGTGATTGAATATAAGAAATCTGTTAATTGTTGAAAGTGCGAAGATGATAAGCGAATTGATGTCAGACTGCAGTGATTGAATATAAGAAATCTGTTAATTGTTGAAAGTGCAAAGATGATAAGCGGATTGATGTCAGACTGCAGTGATTGAATATTAGAAATCTGTTAATTGTTGAAAGTGCAAAGATGATAAGCGGATTGATGTCGGACGGCAGTGATTGAATATAAGAAATCTGTTAATTGTTGAAAGTGCAAGATGATAAGCGGATTGATGTCAGACTGCAGGGATTGATAAGAAATCTGTTAATTGTTGAAAGTGCAAAGATGATAAGCGGATTGATGTCAGACTGCAGTGATTGAATATAAGAAATCTGTTAATTGTTGAAAGTGCAAAGATGATAAGCGGATTGATGTCAGACTGCAGTGATTGAATATAAGAAATCTGTTAATTGTTGAAAGTGCAAAGATGATAAGCGGATTGATGTCGGACGGCAGTGATTGAATATAAGAAATCTGTTAATTGTTGAAAGTGCAAGATGATAAGCGGATTGATATCAGACTGCAGTGATTGAATATAAGAAATCTGTTAATTGTTGAAAGTGCAAAGATGATAAGCGGATTTATGTCAGACTGCAGGGATTGATAAGAAATCTGTTAATTGTTGAAAGTGCAAAGATGATAAGCGGATTGATGTCAGACTGCAGTGATTGAATATAAGAAATCTGTTAATTGTTGAAAGTGCAAAGATGATAAGCGGATTGATGTCAGACTGCAGTGATTGAATATAAGAAATTTCTTAATTGTTGAAAGTGCAAAGATGATAAGCGGATTGATGTCAGACTGCATTGATTGAATATAAGAAATCTATTAATTGTTGAAAGTGCAAGATGATAAGCGGATTGATGTCAGACTGCAGTGATTGAATATAAGAAATCCGTTAATTGTTGAAAGTGCAAAGATGATAAGCGGATTGATGTCAGACTGCAGTGATTGAATATAAGAAAGCTGTTAATTGTTGAAAGTGCAAAGATGATAAGCGGATTGGTGTCAGACTGCAGTGATTAAGTATAAGAAATCTGTTAATTGTTGAAAGTGCAAGATGATAAGCAGAATGATGTCAGACTGCAGTGATTGAATATAAGAAATCTGTTAATTGTTGAAAGTGCAAAGATGATAAGCGGATTGATGTCAGACTGCAGTGATTGAATATAAGAAATCTCTTAATTGTTGAAAGTGCAAAGATGATAAGCGGATTGATGTCAGACTGCAGTGATTGAATATAAGAAATCTGTTAATTGTTGAAAGTGCAAGATGAGAAGCGGATTGATGTCAGACTGCAGTGATTGAATATAAGACATCTGTTAATTGTTGAAAGTGCAAAGATGATAAGCGGATTGATGTCGGAGTGCAGTGATTGAATATAAGAAATCTGTTAATTGTTGAAAGAGCAAAGATGATAAGCGGATTGATGTCAGACTGCAGTGATTGAATATAAGAAATCTGTTAATTGTTGAAAGTGCAAAGATGATATGCGGATTGATGTCAGGCTGTAGTGATTGAATAAAAAAATATATTAACTGTTGAAAGTGCAAAGATGATAAGCGGATTGATGTCAGACTGCAGTGATTGAATATAAGAAATCTGTTAATTGTTGAAAGTGCAAAGATGATAAGCGGATTGATGTCAGACTGCAGTGATTGAATATAAAAAATATATTAACTGTTGAAAGTGCAAAGATGATAAGCGGATTGATGTCAGACTGCAGTGATTGAATATAAGAAATCTGTTAATTGTTGAAAGTGTAAAGATGATAAGCAGATTGATGACAGACTGCAGTGATTGAATATAAGAAATCTGTTAATTGTTGAAAGTGCAAGATGATAAGCGGATTGATGTCAGACTGCAGTGATTGAATATAAGAAATCTGTTAATTGTTGAAAGTGCAAAGATGATAAGCGGATTGATGTCGGACGGCAGTGATTGAATATAAGAAATCTGTTAATTGTTGAAAGTGCAAAAATGATAAGCGGATTGATATCAGACTGCAGTGATTGAATATAAGAAATCTGTTAATTGTTGAAAGTGCAAAGATGATAAGCGGATTGATGTCAGACTGCAGTGATTGAATATAAGAAATCTCTTAATTGTTGAAAGTGCAAAGATGATAAGCGGATTGATGTCAGACTGCAGTGATTGAATATAAGAAATCTGTTAATTGTTGAAAGTGCAAAGATGATAAGCGGATTGATGTCGGACTGCAGTGATTGAATATAAGAAATCTGTTAATTGTTGAAAGTGCAAAGATGATAAGCGGATTGATGTCAGACTGCAGTGATTGAATATAAAAAATATATTAACTGTTGAAAGAGCAAAGATGATAAGCAGATTGATGTCAGACTAAAGTGATTGAATATAAGAAATCTGTTAATTGTTGAAAGTGCAAAGATGATAAGCGGATTGATGTCAGACTGCAGTGATTGAATATAAGAAATCTGTTAATTGTTGAAAGTGCAAAGATGATATACGGATTGATGTCCGACTGCAGTGATTGAACATAAGAAATATGTTAATTGTTGAAAGTGCAAGATGATAAGCGGATTGATGTCAGACTGCAGTGATTGAATATAAGAAATCTGTTAATTGTTGAAAGTACAGAGATGATAAGCGGATTGATTCGAAAAAAAATATATTATTACACAGGGGTAGCCAGAATGTAGCCATGCAATTGTAGCAAAGTCAAAAAAGCATAAGACATCCTACATACTAATCCTTTCTTTATTGCTAAATTCTGAAAGCTACTTTCATGACGAGGGAATAGTTGACATCCACACAGTATGAATATTTTCTATGAAATATACTATTTAAGAAAATGTATATTAGAAGTATATTACAAAATATAGTAAGAACTTTTGGTAGATAGTAGAAACCAGTTTGTGCTTTTTTCAAAATCATAATCTTTCATTGTAAAATCAGATGATAATAAACAAATTCAAGCATTGGTTTACAAAAAAAAGAATCAATAGCTGCGTTTTTGGTCACCGTTCAGTAAAACAGTTGAACTGAGAACGTTGGACGTTCAAGTGCTTAATTTTCGTTTTCACTGCACGGTGGACGTATACGAGGCCGTTTGGCGTTCTTCAGTAAAAACAGGAATTAAGAACAGATGGCTAGAGTAGCATGGTTTTTCAAATTGCAGTCAACAACTAAAATTACCCGAAGATGACAGCTAAAGAAGTTAGTAAAATTGTGGGGTAAATAGAAAGGGGGGGGGGAATTGTTGTTTTTTCAAGGGAAATACGAAAAGGGGTATTATTCATAAGAAATATCCTCCAAAAGTATTTTCAAAGTTCAAGATGGAGGGGTATCCCGATAGATCTAAACCTAAAATTTTATTAAGCAAGCTCAACTACTTTCCAAGATAGTAAACAGGCAATCATCTAAAATTCAAACCAGCATAGTCTAAAATCTTACCATAATAATTCAGCTGAAGGTCAGGAGTAATATTTCAACAAGTGATAGTGACGTTAGCTCAGAAAGTAAACCCCTAAAACTGATGAAGATATTTATAATAAATCAAATTTAAACCGATGCATTTAAATTTAATTGTTTGCAAAGTTAATACGTTTGCATACTTACTCTATTATTAGGTTAATCATGCAATGTCCTACTTCCCTTTTTGAGCAGAAACTTAAGTCATTTTATACAACAGTTTATGTTTAAAATCAGCCTATAGTCAACTAGCTACCCTTAACTCTCCCTACAAGTCAAGGGTCAATCCTTTTTTTCTAGTACCCTATACTTTCCAGGCTGAAAAGTATCTTCAAACCGTCAACTTTTACTTGAAACTAGCCATTTTCATAGTGTAAGACTTCTAGCTCATGCTTATCGATTTTATTGTCTAAACTCTATCCAAGTTGAACTTCCAACGTCCTCGTAATCAAAGTTCGACGTTCTACTGCTTTTCGCCGTAGGCCTTTGACATCACCGGTCGCCATTCTGAGTTTTACTCGAGCAAAAACGCAAAAAAGCACAACGGTGAACGTGCCGGCCATCAAAAACAAATTTTAGGCAAAAACGGCAATAAAACGGTGATCAGAAACACAGCTAATCTTCACCAAAACTCTTTCAAAAGGACGATTTGAAACGTTCCTTCTTGACATAAAAGCCAGTTTAGCATTTAGAACAATGAGATGAGACAAGAGAAAAATTCCGTCTTCAGATTAGTCTAAAATTTAAAGTTTTGTCCACTTGTCAGTGCTAGTTTTTTTTTCTTCAAATAATTTAAACTCTAATGCATTTGATTCTATGAATTTATTTATTATGTATCTATATATTTATGCATTTGGTGTGAGGTTGAAGTTTAAGAGGTCCCGAAAAGCCAGAAAAATTACCCAAAGGACCATCTTCACGTTTAGGAAACAAACGAAAGTTTAGATCGCCCAAAACCTCCTCATTGTGGCTTGGTGAAGCATCTTCAACTTTTAAAACAATATTTAACTCAAATTGACATAAACAAATTCAGCAGTAAAGCTTACTAAACAAATTTAATGAAATTTGTTTTTATTATACGTTAGTCACGAGAATTGATAATAATAAGCAGCACAGTAGCACTCTGAGTTTTCAGGTTCTGTGCATTTTTAGTATTTGCTTTTTTTCCCTCACCACTTTGTACAGAAGAAATTTCGAGTATCGTTTTTTAAGAGTGCGAGATACCCCACCAGAACCTTCTGGCCATGGGCTATAATTTATACAAGATTTTGTTATTTCGAAAAGGAGATATGTTTTATCGTCGTTCTTGAAAACGGCTATGGGTATGCATGGACGCCCATAGGCTGGATTTTAGGGGGGGGGGGGCTATGATAAATACTTTGTACCCTTGAGTATCCGTATATTCTTCATTAATTTCTTTAGAGAACACCTTGTTGTACAAACACACGATTTTCCCTTTTAAAATGTAAAATGTAATTTTGATATTGGCCTTGCTTTCAAAACCAACAAAAACAGAAACAAAAAACACAATGGTGGCAGAAAATTTTGCCAACAATGGTGAGTTCTGCTAAAAATCACATTTTTCCTCTTAGCGACCTTATCTGTTGTGAACTACATGAGTGAAATGAAATGAACCACTAGAAAGTGAAAAGAGTGAAACTGGGGTTCGCAACATAATCATGAATTTTTAATCATTAAAAATAAAAATAAAAAAACGGATTTAAGATTTGGATTAACCAAATCTTAAAAAAACTGAATTAACTCATGAAAAGAAACTTACACATGATCTTTACATCACAAGATTATAACTTTTCAGAAAAAAAAATTGTAGATTTCGGTTCTGTTTGGAAAACTTGTCTATAGCCAGCTCTTCCAAATTGAGCTGTTGTACTCTACACCTATGAATACTTGATAAGCTCAAACTTGATAGGCGTTATTCACTCATAGTGCTCCTCAGCCATGTTTTAACTCGCCTCAGGGCGCTAAAGGATCTCTCTACAGTACATGTTGTTGGTGGGATGATTAGATAGTTAACAAGGGCTCTCATAATTGAAAAGAAAAATGTAGTTTCAGAGAAGAGATCTATGAGCTTCACTTCCTCACCACAGTCTTTGTTATTCCACACATCGTACCAGGTTCTTGCTTCCATTTCTAAATTTTCATTGTCATAGAACTTAGATAGATCTTTCACAGAATTAACAAATGTATCCTTCTCCGTTTTTTTTTAAATGTTGGGATGATTAAGAATTCCTTTGAACGGGGTTTTGTTGTGGTCATTGAACCTCGATTCAAATGACAAAATTAACGAGTCCAAATAAGGAATAAAAACAACTAACCTATAGTAATCTATTGGATTAGTCGTAGAGATGTTTGAGCGATGAGTTTGTCTTGCGGTTGTCCTAGATGTTTTGATTTCAATTTCCAGTATATCCCAAAAGACCCCAAAACAGGATTTTTTGGGGTCTTTTTCCTTCTAAGAGTGCTCTCCCTGAAGAATCCGATCACTTTTTTTTATTGTGCCTATTGTGTTTCTAATTTCTGGTACAATATTGAGGTCATTGACTACTAAATTTAATCTACGAGAGGCAAAGTGAAAAAACACAGCTTTTGGATATTTTTCCCGGATTCTTCGTTGAACTCCAGTATCTTTCCCGGCCATCTTTGAACATCCATCAAATCCTAAACCAATTAGCTTTGTCATGTTAGGTCCCATCTTGTCTGTGAAATGCAAAATTGCATCAGCAATACTTCCTGCATCTAATTTTTCAAGTTCGGCAAACCCCATAAATTCTTTTTTGATCACCCATCCAACGTTTGAATCCGTTTTTATCTAACGTACCCCTATTGACATCTGCTCTTTCCCAATAATATCAGCAGTCTCGTCTGCTAGCAAAGAGAATGTTTGGCTATCATTTACTGTTTTGACTATTGTATCTTGTAGTATAGTCCCACAAATATTTATCAGCTCATTTTGGACTCTATGAGGTGTATATTTAGCTTTTCCTGAATGTGTCGTTATGTGGTCTTTAAGGACTTGATCTCCTGCTTCAATGCGAAAACGGCGTAGGTCTTCAAAGTTTCCTCTATTTGAATGTTTTCCACGGAGAGAAATGTCGTGAGTACCAAAAAATATAATTGCTTTTAAAACTGATGTAAGTTTGCTTCGGTTTATCTGTATAAGATCAGATATAGCAGAATCCAGTTGTTCTTTGATATTTTTTTTCTTCATCGTAATTGAATCACAGAAGTTATTAGTATCAATTACAGCTTCATGGTGGCACTGGATTTGGCATGATCCCGTGCGTCTTCATGAAAATGTTTGAAGTCCTTGTGACCTTTTATCACAAAAGAACCGAAATAGCCTCTCTTCAAGGCTGGCTTAAATAACACACAATATTTCCAAAGCCCGCCTTTTAGTGAAGTCGAATACACTAACCATGGATAAGCATACCACCAGCTTTCCTTAAATTGACGGTTTTTTTTTATCAATAATGGAAACATCTTTCTTGAAATCATGAGAATAACAGTTTACATTTGGGTTTGTCAGCAATTCGTATTTTTTACAATCAGAAATAGCTGGCTTTTCCAAAAAGCTCCCTAAATCAACACTTTCAACGGCACCGTCATTAACATTCGTGTTCTTGGATTGTAAAGATTGCGTTCAATCATTAGGTATTAAACATTAATACGTATGTCCAAAACCAAAGTAGCAAAAAAAAAAAAAAAAAATTTTACTTACGATTCAGCTTTCAAAAGAATTCTCCTTCTCTAGATGTTCAATTTCAGAACCCAAAATCCAACTGAAAAATCCAACTTCAAATAAATTTTTCACTAACCTTGACCACGAATGCTGTAGAATCGTACAGCATTAAGAATACTGCATTCGAAATGGTTTAATCTCATTTCAGGAAGAGCATACTTTTGTCAACATATGAAGAACCGTCTACCATTTTTATGCATAGTAACACAACAGACCAAAATTAACGAGCAAAAGATTAAGGTAGTGAAATGTATGGCAAGTAAAGTAATATTCGCTAGGGATGGATAGTCACTAGTGATAAATTACTGGGGGTGGTAATGTGATTGGGTGACTTTCGGGGATTCGGGGAACCAAATTTTTTTCGGGGAGCCATAGAGATTTTGGGGAAATCCCCAAAAATGCAGGATAAAAGCTCTTAACGCCACGCAACCCCATTTGTGTAAATTTAAACGGGAATATATATATTTAAAATGAAGATTAAAAACTAAAACAGAAAAAATAAAAAAAACGAGCATTTCGCGCGTTTTTGACCCTAAAAACTTTAGCAGAAGTCAGAATTTGCCGCAAACTTACAGGGCTTTTATTTGGGACCCCCAAAACCTATTTAAACACTTTCCAGCTTTTGAAGATCTTTCGGGAAGCATATGTGTAATTTACCAGGTCTAATCGGTACTTCAAATGCTATATAATAGAAATCTCAAAACAAAATGTAAGGCAACGTAATTCTGCCCGGGGGGGCCCCTTATGGGCGCCCATGTGGGTATGAGGGTCAAAGTTTTGAGAAATAAAGGAAAGAACAAAGAAACAGTATGTACATGCAGAATGACCAAAGAGCGCATCAGCAATATTTCAGCAGCATCATACGGTCTTAAATTGAAACTTTCAGGGATATAACTATTAACACTGCTACTTCTATTGAACTGAGTTTACAGGTTTTGGGCTAATCCAGATCGCAAAAGGGGCGTCCACGTGACATCCAAGGTAAAGCTAAAGATATTACGCAGGAATGCAGGCCTGTCATCAATGGTTTGCGGCATTAAGCTGAAACTTCCGGGACTTTAACAACTACTACTGCTTCTACAACTGAGCTAAATCAAAAGAAGTGGATTTAGTCAAAAGAAGTTGATTTAGGTTCTCAGAATAGCATAGATGCAATATCCCATGAACAGAAGAGAATATTAAGTTGAAATCAGAGGCAACGTTGTAGCGTTACCTATAGTAAAGGCCATACGGCTCCAATGTTTTTTTTTTATTTTTTTTCCCCAGAGGCACTTCAAAAGGAAGGAGTCGTCGTAGAAACTTCAAAGGGGGCTCATTCAATTGGAAATCGAGAGTTCTAGTGCACTTTTTAATAGTCGAATATGATTGGAGGGCAACTAGCCCCCCCCCACGCCCATCATTCCCCCAAACACATCAAATCAAAATTTTGAGATATCCATTTTGTTCAGCGTAGTTTATTTCCAGATAGAGAACATATTTTTGAGGAGTGCACTCCCCCACTACCCTCAGGGCAAGGGTTTTAAGTTATGCCCTGGGTGTCATATAAGGTTTTTACAGAAGGCGTTGTCGTAGAAACTTCAAAACAGGGTTATTCAATTGGAAATTCAAAGGGCTAGTGCCCTTTTTAATAGTCGAAAGTGATTGGAGGTCAACTAGCCCCTCCCCACGCCCATCGTTTCCCCAAACGCATCAAATCAAAATTTTGAGATAGCCATTTTATTCAGCATAGTTGATTTCCAGATAGAAAATATGTTTTTGAGGAGGACACTCCCCCACAACCCTAAGGGCAAGGGTTTTAAGTTATGCCCTTGGGGCATATAAGGTTTTTAAAGAAGGCGTTGTCGTAGAAACTTCAAAAAAGGCTCATTCGATTGGAAATTCAAAGGGATAGTGCCCTTTTTAATAGTCGAAAGTGAATGGAGGGCAACTAGCCCCCCCCCCTACGCCCATCATTCCTCCAAACACATCAAATCAAAATTTTGAATTAGCCTTCAATTAGAAATTCGAAGGGCTAGTGCCCTTTTTAATAGTCGAAAGTGATTGGAGGGCAACAAGCCCCCCCCCCCCCCACCCCTCATTCCCCCAAACACATACAATCAAAATTTTGATATAGCCATTTTGTTCAGCGTAGTTGATTTCCAGATAGAAAATATGTTTTTGAGGAGGACACTCCCCCACAACCCTCAGGGCAAGGGTTTTAAGTTATGCCCTGGGGGCATATGAGGTTTTTATAGAAGGCGTTGTCGTAGAAACTTCAAAACAGGCTCATTTGATTGGAAATTCAAAGGGCTAGTGCCCTTTTTAATAGTCGAAAGTGATTGGAGGGCAACTAGCCCCCCCCCCCGCCCATCATTCCTCCAAACACATCCAATCAAAATTTTGAATTAGCCATTTTGTTCAGCGTAGTTGATTTTCAAATAGAAAATATTTTTTTGAGGAGGACACTCCCCCATAACCCTCATGGCAAGGGTTTTAAGTTATACACTGGGGGCATATAAGGTTTTTATAGAAGGCGGTGTCGTAGAAATTTCAAAAAAGGCTCATTCGATTAGACATTCAAAGGACTAGTCCCTTTATAATAATCGAAAGTGATTTGAGGGCAACTAACCCCCCTCTCACGAGCAATTTTATTAAACGTAGTTTTAAGTTCTGGAAATTAGGTCTTTGAGGATGACAACTCCCCCACAGCCCTCAGGGCAAGGGTTGTAAGTTATGCCCTGGGGGCATATAAGGTTTTGTATAGACAAAATTGTCATATAAACTTCAGAGAGGGCTCATTTGATTGGAAATTGGAATTTCTAGTTCACTTTTTAAGCGTCAAAAGATATTGGAGGGTAACCAGCTTCCCCCCCCCCCCTAAACCCTATTTTCCCGAATGGATCCAATAAAAATTTTAAGATAGCTATTTTGTTAAAAATAGTTCAAAGATCATATAACAAAAATTCCGGTGTTGACACAACCCACCAGGGCCCAGGGGCAGGCGTTATAAGTTATGCCCTGGGGGCATATATGGGTCTTATGGAGGGTATGCTCGTATTAACTTCAAAGAGGTATCATTTGATTGGAAATTTAAAGTTCAAGTTCACTTTTTAAGAGTCAAAAGAGATTGGAGGGCACCTAGCACCCCCCCCCCCCCTCCACACCCTTTATTCCTCAAACCCATCCGATAAGAACTTTGAGATAGCTTATTTTTCAAATAGTTCAAAGACCATATAACGAAAACTCAGGGGTCAACACAGCCCCCCAGGGCCTGAGGGCAGGTGTTGTAAGTTATACCCTTGGGGAATATATGGTTCTTATTGAAGGGATGCTCGTAAAAAATTCAGAGATGGTTCAATTGATTCGAAATTCAAAGTTCTAGTTAAGTTTTTTCGAGTCAAAAGATATTGGAGGGCAACTAGCCCCCCACGCCCCTTTTCCCCAAATGCATCCAATAAAAATTTTGAGATAGGCATTAAGTTAAAAAAATTTCAGAAGTCAGATAACAAAATCTCAGGTGTCGTCACAACCCCCGGAGCCTGGGGGCAGGCGTTGTAAGTTATGCCCTGGGACATATATTGTTCGTGTGAAAGGGATGCTCGTATAAACTTCAAAGAGGGCTCATTTGATTGGATACTGAAAATTGGATATTGAAATCCAGCCCTTTTTAAGTCAAAAGTGACCAGAGGGCAACTGGCCCCCCAAGTCCTTTTCCCCCAAATACATCTGATAAAAAATTTGAGGTAGCCATTTTGTTAAAAATAGTTCAAAGATCATATAACAAAACTGCTTTACGTATGGTCATTTCGTTAAAAATAGTTCAAAGGTCAGATACAAAAAACTCCTGTGTCGACACAACCCCCCCCCCCCCAGGGCCGGGAAAGGCGTTGTAAGAATTGCTCTGGGAGCATATATGGTTCTCATGGAAGGTATACTCGTATAAACTTCAGAGAGGGTTCATTTGAATGGAAATTAAAAGTTGTAGTTCATTTTCTCAGAGTGAAAAAGATCGGAGGGCAACTAGCACCTCCCGCCCTCCACGCCTTTGGGCGTATCGGATGGATAAACCCATCCGATAAAAATTTCAGGTGACCATTTTGTTAAAAATAGTTCAACCATCAGATATTAAAACTCCAGAGTCGACACAACCTCCCAGGGACCAGGGACAGGCGTTGTAAGTTATAGTCTGGGGATTTATTTGTTTTTTATAGAAGAGATACTCGTATAAACTTCAGAAAGGGCTCATTTGATTGAAAATACAAAGTTCTAGTTCACTTTTAAAGAGTCAAAAGAGACTGAAGCTTAATCTAGTTCCCCCACGCCCTTTTTCCCCAAACCCATCCGATAAAAATTTGGAGATGGGAATTTTGTTAAAAATATTTCAAACATCAGATAATAAAAACTCCGAGGTTGACACAAACCCATTTTTTCACTTTGATATTGTTACTTTGATATCAGTTCTGATACTTTGATGAATATTTGATTTTTTTTTTTTTAAGTTTGATTTTGAAATAAGGAATTTTTAAAAACTTGAAATTTTTTGCAATAAAAAACGAACACAAATTAATTAAAAAAAACTTTCCGAAAAAATAAGTTTTTCAAAGAAAAGTAAAGGCTATTTTAAACTTAAGCTCAGCAGATACAAATACCTTTTAAAATTCAAACTCAAAACGACCAGAAATTACTATTTAAGAATAAATGAAACCCAAAACGAACAGAAATTAAATAAACAATCATAGCAAAAATATACAACAACTAATGATATAAATGAATAAATGGATCTTAAAGCGAGTAATGCTTAGATTGAATATGAAAATCAAGCTTAAGACGAAAAAAATATTTTCCTATTGAAGTAAAAATGAAACTTAAAACGAACAAAAATTAAATAAACAATCAATGCAAACAAACATACAATAGATATTTATGTAAATTAATAAATAAATCTTAAAACGAGTGAAACTTAAATTGAATATGCAAATCAAGCTCGAAACAAACAAAAATCACCACAAACAAGAGTTTGGGTATGACCTCCTTCTCTCACTGTAAAAGTCAAAAACCTACTGCGTCATTGGCCCTTTGCTGAAAACTATATGCGTCTTGAACAGTCTTGGAAAGTATTAACAACATCAAATTGAATATTTGATGTATAATGATATTAATTGTTGAAAGATCCATCAGTTCAAGAATTTATTTCGCTGTAATTGTATTTTTATTTTCAATGCTGTAAGAACTGGAAAACAAAGTATTTGCAATATAATCCGTTTTCAGTTAAGCGCCAATGACGCAGTAGGCTTTTGGTTTTTATTTACAGTTAGGAAAGGAGGCAGTATTCAATCACTTGTTTGTAGGGAAACTATTTTCGTCTTTAACAACTTTAAAAAGAGCTAATAAATTAAACTGAATATTTGATGTATAATGATATTAATTGCTGAAAGCTCATTAGTTTAAAATGTTAATATAATTTTAATGTTTATTTTCAGAGATAAGTACAGAAGAAAATATTTGTCATAAAATTGGTTTTCAGTAAAGCACCAATGACAGCAATGACGCCAAAAACATCACTTTTCCTAATTAAAAGAGTTGTACCGCCCCAATGATTATTGAAACACCTAACTCAATTGATACGCGTAGAATGGGCGGTACAAGTGTCTTTTTTTTCTGCTTTCAATGTAAAAAAGTCAATTTTTGGCATTTTTCTCCACGATTTAATGTGGCAATTAAGGAGAGAATTTACATGATCAAAATGATCAGCCTTTTAATAACCACTATAATAATTGTAAAGAATCACTGTTTTAAGGAATGGATAAACCTAAGATGGAGCGAGGGATAAAATGTTTTCAGTTTGATACCCTTGGCGCCCTAATCATACACTTCTCTGCCAGGAAAATGCCCAATATGGTATCCTCGCGATATACACTTAGAATGGATATCAGACATTTTAAGTATTTTCTAGTTCGTTTTTGGAGCAAGTCATATGTGTTCTGGACTGAATAATAAGAACAAAAAATGTCAGAAAACTCACTTTCATGATCACGAAAATTTGATTCAGGCTCAGAAGGCTTGAAATTACAATTAAGCTGTTCAGATACGCCAGAAGAAACCACCAAAGGAACATCTTCACGTTTGGGTGAGAAAATAGGATAATTCCATCCAATAATATCTTCACTAAAATTTGGGAATGTTTCTTCAACTTCTAAAGAAAATTGAAAGTAAATCAATATTAAAACTCTCAAAAATGTAACCCTTCTAGTCTTACAAATTATAAAGAACAAAAAACAATCATTATATGGTACTTCCAAAATTAGAAAAGAAAACTTAACAGTAAAAAACGAAATCGAAAAACAACAAACAAACAACAAGTGTCGTGGCGACATTTTGACAGACGAGTTTAGATACTTAAGACTGGACTTGAGGGGAATTTCAGAAACTCATATCCCAGGGTAAGGAAACATAAAGTTAGGGGATATACAATTTATTTACTCAGGGAGGAAGGATGGGGTGAATAGCCCTGGAGTAGGCCTTGAATACGGATGCTGCTAAGTCAAGTTTATTTAGGGGAAGCATATAATAATAGAATTCTAGTTGCCCATTTTATGAGTAAAAAGTTAAAGGTATCAGTCGTAGTAGTGGTGACTCAAACGAAATTTTACCCACAGCTGAATTTTGTCCTAGGTAGAAATATTGTAATTTTATTAAAAGATTTTACCACCCAGGTTGGTAGAAATAGGGATAGATTGTACCTTGGGATGGATGAATTTGTCGTAAGAAAACAAAACAATAATGGTGGTACTCCCTGCAAACAGAAAGGTATCCTAGCATACGTAAAATTTTTGAAGGCAAAGAAAATTATAATGGCTATAGACTGCTGCAATTTAGTTACAACCAATACAATATCTGGCCATAAAATGGCCCATAATTTAACATCGAATTTACATGATGGTAAGACAGCTACCCTTATTCATTATTATATTTGAAGCCAAATACTAACAGGATCAATACTAAGGAATATAGAAGTGCTGTTATTGATGTTAAAAGCAAAGATAATCATCTAGTAGGGTCTAGGATTAACCCTAAACATAACTTAGGAAGCCTAACTACTTTCCAGGAAGCTATGACGTTGGCATACTTCAGTATGAGAAATGTGGAAGACAATGTAGAAGAAGGATGGAATAATTTTAAGAAAATAGTTTGTGAACTCGCTGATGGTGTCTTTGGGAAGAAAGTTAGAAACACAGCTAAGAATATCAGTGAAAATGCTTTAGGTTTAATAGAAAAGAGGGACTTGCCCAAGAAAAATTTGAGCAAT
The DNA here is from genome assembly GCA_027921565.1 of Artemia sinica. NCBI lineage: Eukaryota > Metazoa > Arthropoda > Branchiopoda > Anostraca > Artemiidae > Artemia > Artemia sinica. Next base: position 11,519,275 of record CM051263.1, on the reverse strand, counting down.
AGATCGAATGAAAATAAGAGAGAATTGAAGAAAGTGGAAATCATTAAAATATGAGTTAAGGAGGTTTGAAGTGGAGACCATCGCTAAATTGCTGAAAAAAAATTGTGCCACTTTGAATGTGAGGGATAATTTATTTTGTGAGAATGACTTACTGACAAAGCAAAAAGGATTATTAAATAAAAAGCACCTGATTGCGCAGTAATTAGAGCAGAACATACTCAGAATGGATCTGGTTTGTTGGTATATCAACTTTCCTTGCTACTGCAAATAATTCCTGTTTGTTATTATTGTTATTTTTAGTCTATTGTTATGTTGTATTTGTATTGATATTGTTATTTGTTATTATTACCTGTTATCTTCGTTTTTTGTGTAATTATTCATTTCAATTTTTGGTTTTTCCGGGCTCCACTTATTCACTGATAATAGTTTATATTCGTTTCAAGTTTGCATTACTGTCGATCATTATTTCCGCTCATCATGAATTTTATATGGCTCTTAATTTTTCTTTAAAAGACTTTTTTCAAAACTATCTTTTAGATGAATCTAAAAAATCAGAACGATTATTCTGAACATTCTTCCTATCTAACAATCTCAAAGCGCAGCAGAAATTTGAAAAACAGTCCAGAACCCAGTTTAGTTGACGATTAATTTCTAGGTATTAACACTTTGGCTGCTACAATATAATGGTTTTGTATTCTAATAGCTCTGTTTATTATAGACTCTTGGAAAAATTACTGTCATGAGTGGATTCAGTAAGCAAAACTTTGAGCAACCGAATTAAAATAAAATTATTTAATCGTATTCCCGTCTAAGGGTATCTTGGATATTCGATAATGACTGAATCAAGAATTATACTATCATGCATTTAGGAGAGGAAGCAATGACTCTTACCACTGGATAGAGGATATCTAGAAATATACCTAAATAGACTCTATCTAGAACTACACCATATAGAATATGGTATTTAAAGAATACAAGAATACCTATAAATAAAAATTAAACAAAGTATTATGACTAGTTGTGGATCTATATCTAGACACACTCTATCTAGAACTATATCTACATATTGATAAATTTCTAGATAGAAACCTAGATGAAATAAGAAAAACCAAAAATATTCGGAGCAAGAGTGGATATTCACAGTTAAACTTAAAGCAGTATTTTGTCGTTTTAAGCAATAAACATGTCGATATTTGATAAAGTAGACTATCGATTATCAATGGACACCAAATTATATTGCACTATTATGATTTTTTCTTTCCATAAAAAAAAATCCCTCTTAGGCAAAAGAGTGGATAATTTTATTATATTGATAAAGAAAAAATAACGCTCCATATAACCCCCTTTGGCTGCATACTGCTTAATATTGTTATTTAAAATGTGTTAAGTCTTATTTCTTATATTGATTCCTTCAGGAACCTCTAGTGTTGGTTTAGAGTGAAGGTTTAAGCAAAAAATTAAGTTTGATAAAAGGGTTCAATTGGTTTAAGCAAGTCATTAGGCCTACTCTTGTTTTTCCTATTCTAATCAAAATACAGAAACAAAAGAAAAGAGAATAACAAACAGTACACATTGCTTCCCCTTACTTTCTAATTAATTAAAACGCTTTTTCCACAAATAAGTTTTTCAAAGAACAGTGAAGAACTCCATTAAACCACAAATGAGCAAAAATAGAATCAAATAATCTACCAAACGTAAAACTACCACATATCAGCATCAAAAAATTGATGAAACCCAAAACGAACAGAATTTACAATTAACCGATTCAAACTCAAAACGAACAAAAATTAACATGAGTAGGGCTCACAACCCTTATGCCTTCTCAAGACCAGAACATAATTTGCACTTTACTGAGAAAAAAATTAATTTTTTCACTTTTATGACTTTAACAAATCAAAAATTATTAAGACTTCTAGGAATAAATATCAGCATATGTATATTATACTGACAATGCACATTTATTTGTATTTATTCAAATCAAATTTAGCCCCATCTGAATATTTTACGACCACCCATTCCATAAAAACCTTATATGCCATAAATCAAAAATTATTAAGACTTCTAGGAATAAATATCAGCATATGTGTATTAAACTGACAATGCACATTTATTTGTATTTATTCAAATCAAATTTAGCCCCATCTGAAGTTTATACGACCACCCATTCCATAAAAACCGTATATGCCCCCCGGAGCATAACTTGCAGTCCTTGCCCCAGAGCTCTGGGGGTTTTGTCAACCCTAAAGGCATTGTTATATGCTCTTGGGCTATTTTGAACAAAATGCCTATCTCACAATTTCAATCAGATACGTTTGGTGAAGATGGGTAGTTGGGAGGGGGGGGGGCTAGTTGCTCCATCACTTTCAACTCTAAAAGGGATCTAGAACTTTCAATTCTCAACCAAATGAGCCGCTTCTAAAGTTTATACAACCATCCCATTCATAAAAACCTTAAATGCCCATGGGGCATAGCTTACAACCCTTGCCCCGAGGCTTTGGAGGTTTGCATCAACCCCAAAAGCGTTGATATATGATCTTTGGAGTGTGTGTGTGTGGGGAGGGGGGGGGGGTTAATGCCCTCTGATTACTTTGATTCTTAAAAATTCACTAGAACTTCTGATCACCAATCTAATGAGCCCCCTCCGATGTATATACGACCACCATTTCAATAAAAATCTTATATGCCCCCAGGGCATAACTTATGACCCATGCCCTGAGGGCTGTAGGGGAGGGTTGTCATCCTCAAAAACATTATTTCTGGATCTTTCAACAATGTTGAAAAAAAACGCTATCTCAAAATTTTGACTGGATATGTTTGGGGAAATGATTGGTGGGGGGGGGGAGAAATTTCCCTTCTATATAAAGTACCCTGGTCAAAAACCAAAAATAAATAAATAAATAATACACTGTGCCAACATTGTTCTTTACTTGGGCAGCGCTATTGCGCTGCATATGATTACACAATAAAAGACTAACCTGAAAAATTTAACCTTCCGTTTGGCTTTCTCTCTCTTCTTTCCAAAATCTGATTCCCATTGAGCTTAGAAAAAAGAAAGATTACGCACAGAAACATGGGCAAATCTTTAGAGTTGGGATAGACCTAAATTTCAAACATGTAACCACACATATTTAGTAATGTCAATCCTACTACTATTGATGTGAATGTAATTGCTATTATCAAAAAAGGAACAATACAAAAAACCGCAACTCTGAAACTTTCAGGTTATAACAAAAAGAAGGAAGGGGCAAATAGATCCACAAAAATGTATTTCTTTCACCTCAGAAGCGATTTCATCAAACAGGTTATTAGGATTTCATCAGATGCACTTTTCATTTACACACAGAAAGAGGAGAGGGGTATCTCATCGACTGTACATAAATATGCATGCTTTTGGGGCTCTTTATCCCCATTCCTTTGGTGAAAAACGCTCTAAGGGGTCTAGTAGACGCAAAATTCCAATGAATGTAAATAGAGCAAAAGAACATACATGGAACTTCAATTTGAAGCAGTTGAAGAGCCCAACACACTTGTAAAAAGGTTTGAATAAGCCTCAGCTTTAAAAATAAGAGTTGCAAAATAAGAACAAAAAAAAAACTAATAGGAAATCTAAATAAAAATATTGATAAACATTACTATAAATGTTAATTTTGTAAATATTAATAAAAATAAGAATAATCATGTATAGACTTCATGTTTTAAGTTGAGAGAAAAACGAACATATAGTTTTCACTTGCACTAACACATGGAACAGGAACACCTTGTATAGCAAACAAAAAGAAATACAAGATTCGCAATAGTAAGATTGGGACTGCCGACCCACTTAAAACTATAGGTCTGATTTGCTCCTTACAGATCAATAGCACGATTTTTTTGATGAAAAACCTTGAGTTAGGTATTTTATTTGCCGTAAAATCAACAACAAAAAAAGAAAAACATGATCATCTAGAAAATACATTTACACGTTTCTGAGATATTCTGATATGCCTATTTGACAAATTAGATGGGCACAGTATTTTTTTTTTTTTATTTAATTTATTGTCCAATTCAACATCCTAACATCATAAATTAATACCCTATTCCCGGAATACTGCAGACACCCTTTTGACGATTTGAATGCATCTTAATTTCTTTTAATTTAGCTGTATATCCTCCCCAATAAACTTTCCCTGGAAATTTGAACTTAAAGCTCTATTTTATTCCTGAATCTACAACATTTTGACAACCAGGATTCACTAAAACTGTTTTGTCTTAGTTCAATATGCAAGGGCGCACTAATAGCAGTAGCAATCGCAATAGCCTCAGTTAAACATGGCATCACTCGTAGTTGCAAATAGTCACAGTTGTAAGTAGTCGCAACCTCGGTCACAATCAGTCATTACTAGTTGCTGTCTTAACCGATTTAGTAACGGTTGCTATTGCAGGTAATGGCAACCACAGTTAAAATTAGTCAAAGTGGTAAATAGTGGAAGTCATAATTAGTTGCAGCCGCAAGTAGTAAAAGTTACAATTAGTCATTGTTGCAATGGAGATTAGTACAAGATGCAGTCGCAATTAGTCATAATCATAAGAAGTTGCAGTTGCAAGAAGTCACAGTTGCAATGGAGTCGCAGTCGCAAACAGTAGCAGCTGTAGTCACCAGCTGTTGCTAGTTATTTTTAATTTCCATTTTGCCCTTTAATAAGACAGCACTGCAATACCTATGACATCGATGTCAATCCCAATCAAGATTCGAATATACATTCTCAAGCATAAGAATCAAGCTTTTTTGAGGCAAGACCATAATATTTATTCATGTGTAGTACGGGAGAAAAATAATAAAAATCTCTCTTATGGGCAATTGCTTCAACCCATCACCATTTTTAGAGGTTTCAGGCTGTTTTTTAATATAGCCTACCCTTAAATTTGTTCTCAAAATAACATTTTACTATTCAAACTGATTTTGATGATAATAACTATCCATGAATCAGCTACAATTTTTTCTAACTTGCAAGTGTTTTTTAAATGTTTTTTTTTTATTATTATTTTTGGTTACTATGAGCCATGAGCTCTTATTATGATGCAACCATGATTCTATATCACATAGGAAAAATTCTTCAGCTTTTTTTGACTAGATATAGTAAATAAAACGTAACCCAGTTGCATTGCAACCTGTTGATGTTGAGGAGAAAATACGTAAACTAAAGAGAACTTCAATATGCCCCCTTGTTATTCTGATTGATTTAGTAAAAGCATTTCCAGATAAACCATGAAAACCCTAATAAAATATTTCAAACACAATAACTAGAAGAGATTCCTTCCCTAAGAGCTGGAAAAAGGGATACATTACACCCATAGAGAAGAAAGGTGTTAGTTTGGATTTTTATGGAGTCCAACCAATTATCATAACACCGTTATTTTCTCAACAGTATGAGAGATTCGCATCAGATTGACTTTAAGAGGCAATTCTTGAACTTACTGACGAACAAAAAGTTGGAAACATGAAAAGTTTATCAACGACACATTACCTGGTCAGTCTCGTAGATACAGTAAACAAACTAATTGACGAGCCAGGTACTTGGCTCAATCTCCTTTTAATTGACCTCCAAAAAGCTTTTGATCTTGTTAGTCATAACGATTTAGTTTAAAATTGCTGAGTAAATTTAAAGTATCTCATTTTCTAGTCAATATTATTACATCTTTTCTGTCAAATAAGAGTCCAGTTGTTAAGTACATAAAATTTTATTCTTATTCACTCCCTATTTCTTTCGGAAATCCGCAGGGTACTCTTTTAGGTCCTTTACTATTTTTGGTAATGACTAACAATCTTGCTAATGAATCATCCAATCGAATCAGCTGATGGAGATTTGTGGATGAAATGTCATTGCTCGAAAAGTAAAGAAGAAATATTAAGAGCAGTACCATGGAAATTTTCGAAGACGTTGCAAGTGAAGCAGCCCAGTCAAAAATGAAAGTGGATTCCCATAAATCTAATATTATGACCCTTAGTTTTCTTAAATCAAAACCATCGTTTAAAACTCCAATACCTAATGAAATAATCAACACAAAAACTAAACTCTTTTGGAATCACACTGATGAGTGATTTGAAATGGGAGGCCCACATTTGTTTTATTATTAAACAGGCTAGTGCGTCTCTGTTACTCCTTAAGCTATTTTCTAAGTATTCATGGACAAAAGCACATATCCTCCACCGTTACACATCTTTTATCCATCCACTGCTTGAGTATGCTTGCCCAGTGAGGCATTTTGGCCTTATGGTGGATCAGTCCGACAGGCTAGAAATTATCCGGAAGAGAGCCTGAGAATTATTTATGGTCAGAACAAAGTGCCTTACATTCTCCTCCTCAAGGAATTCCGCCTCCCTACCTTGGCAGTCCGGTGTGTTAATCTTTGCACCAATTTCGGGAATAATCTGTGTCGTAACCAACGCTCTCAATGTATACTCCCAGCCCCTTATTGCCCACCAAAGTCCCGTTTACCTCGATGAAACGTAGAGGAAATCCCGGTTCTAAATCCTATTAATGCAAGAGCAAGCGTTAAAGAAAGAGCTTTGTGCCAGCGTTTATTGAAATCATAAATAAATGAAAATAATAATGTATCAAGTGTAGCCTAAGTTCTAGTACCCCACCTGTATGAAGAAGTAAAAGGGAAAAGATACATAATACCACACATCAACTCACTACTGTTTGAATTTCCTTTAAATTTGTTTTTAAAATAGCATTTTACTATTAAGTCTAATTTAGATAATAATTACCATTCAAGAATCGGTTAAAAATGGCAAATTTTGCTGACCTGCCAGTTTCCTTTAAAAAAGCGTTTATTAATTTTTGGTTGCTATAGGCTGCAGTTTGTTCCCTACTAGATTGCAGCTAGTGGTTGGTGGTGAAAAAATTATTCAAAGTGATCAAAGACTTGTGAGAAAATTAGAGTAAAGCCAAGACAGATAGTCTCTGTGAGAGGCAAAGCTGGCATAAATTTTTCAGAGTTTTATAAAAATGATTATTTTTTTCATAGTCTATCATCCTAGGTAAGAACTGAGGCAGATAAAAAATGTAGCAAGGGTAATTCAGATAGTCTATCAGTTTTGTAAGCCATTTGAGGGTATTAGAGACCAAAATATGATTAAAAAATTCACTATGCCCACAGGACTTACAGGCAAGTGGGTAATTAAGATTGTTCATATTTTATGGACTTTGTCTACTGGGAACGTCCATTAGAATTGGCTACTGCAGCAACCATGATTATTTGCAGCTACATCTAAATACTTTTTCAGTAACTGACTGTGTAGAATAAGATCATTTTTACAAAGAAGATAACAAAAACAACCAAATTTGAGAAAAAGACATATCTGACAAACTGGACCTTGTTTTAGTCCTATACCAAGAATGAACATCCCTTATTTGTGGCTTAAACAGGACATTTATTTTTAGTGAACATAAACAGATAAAGGCATCCTTAACTATCCTCATTGCTGATCTAAAGATAAAAACGGAACTACCAGTTAGCCAAATGGGGAAAGACCTGTTTCAAAATAAAAACTATGATCAATCATGTGCTTTGAAAAAGCTAGACAATAATGAAAGAAAACAAATGCTTACTTTGTCACTGCCATAGTCAAAATGTCCTCTATCATCTTCAAACTGACTAGAACTATTGTTCCCCTCTTTGTCTATACCTACTGCAAATTCATTTTTGACTTGCTAAAAAAAAAAAAAAAAAAAAAAGATGAAGGTTATCAAAGGATAAATATAAAGAGCAGGGCAAAATTTAATCTTCCATTCAAATTAGGTATTTTATGGACTGATAGATAAATCTTGTCCCGTGGGGGTGCAGTGAATTCAACCTCAGCTTAATAATATGGGATCTAAAGATTGAATTCGGCTGTAGTTACAAAATACAGCTAATCCAATAAATACAATAGATAAATCTCATAAACATAATGAGAAAATTGGAGTTTTCTTTCTACAGACTTTACTTGATCCTTTTCAGCAGAATACAGACTCATTCTGACAGTTAAGTAGTTTTTATTACAAGATATATAATATGAATATCTTTTTCAAATTAATTACTATAGATGAACCTAGTTATTCCAAAAAAATACTTGATGTGTCTGTCCGTGCCAGAGCAAATCTGCCAGGACACATCTACCCCAAAGAAATGAATACATAATTTAGACTAATCCTTATCTTACAAGTATTTTGTATTAAATCAGGAGCTAAGCAGGGTTGTGTTCTATCTCCCTTTATATGGATTATTTTGATGGATTTTGTATTAAGGAGCATAGGAAACGCAATGGGAGACCACGGAATCAAATGGGGAGGAAAAAGTCTCCTGGACTTGGATTATGCTGATGATTTAAGCATCCTAGAGGAAAGTGTGAGCAAAATGAACGAACTTTTAGAGGTTTTGTGAATTCAGGGTGCTAGAATAGGTTTGAGAATTAATGTTAAGATGCTTAAGTCACTAAGGCTAGGAATAAGGGAAGATGAAAAGGTGATGATGGGTAATAAAAAGATTGATCAGGTGGGCAGCTACACTTACCTTGGTAGTATTACTAGTAAAGATGGTGGGAGCAGTGAAGATGTTAAAAGTAGAATAGCCAAGGCTCAGGGTGCTTTTTCACAATTAAAAAAGGTTTGGAAGAATAGGTAGATTAGTCTGCACACCAAGATTAGAACATTAGAAGCTTCAGTGATGACAGTAGTCAAATATGGCTCTGAAGCATGGGCGCTTCGAAAAGCGGATGAAGATTTGCTAGATATTTTCCAGATAAATTGCCTAAGGATTGTTCTGGGTACCCGGTTGACTGACTCAAACAATAGGCTGTACAAAAAATGTGGTTCAATACCGCTCTCTAGGGCTATAATGAAAGAAAGGTTAAGATAGCTAGGGCACGTAGTGCGGATGAAGGATGACAGATTGCCGGAGATTGTTCTTTTTGGCCAACCATCTAGGGCTAAACGGAAAGCAGGTCGTCCCCGTCTGGGGTGGGAGGACGTCATAAAGAAATATTCAAAGCAAATGGGAACTTCGTGGGAGGGTGTAAAAAGGGAGGCTTTGAATAGAATTGGATGGAGGAGGAGTGTGCGTAGCTGTGTTGGCCTCAGGCGGCTTGGTACTGCAGTGAGTTGTTAGTAGTAGCAGTAGTTATTTTACAAGTTCAAGGGTGTGAAATTTAAAACCTTTTAAAGATACAAGAAATTTACATATGGCCAGGAGCCTTTGTAAAAAAAAAGTTTAAAAAAAGTTTTAAAAAAAAAAAAATTGTAAAAAAAAGTAAAATAAAAGTCAAGTTTAAAAAAAAACTTTAATAAACATGGAGTAACAATGACCTGAAAATGCAGTTTTCTTAAAAATTTAATCTATAGGGTAGAGAGGTCTTCTAGCAGATTTCTAAAAGGACTGGAAAAAGTCCCAAAATGTGAACTATGCCATACGGTAAATTCCTGAACTGCAAACAATCTCTAAAGGAGTTAACATTGCAAACATATCAAGGTTTTCTAAACTGAAAATTCAAGAGTCTAAGAAGGGTTTTTTTTCTTTTATCTTGGATTTGTTTATTTTCCTCAAAAAGTCTCATCAGATTATGCATAAAGATGTCTGGTAATGCCTATTATGAGCAGAAATCAGTTTAACTTGTGATGAAAAAACATTGAAATAATTTTCTTTATTTAAACCTAATGTGTGAGGAGTCTAACCTCAAATTTTACATCTCAGATCCTTTCTCAATATATAAATGTTCATTCTACTCAAGTAAGTAGTCTAAGAACTTTGATTTAAATATTACTAAACTGCTCTATCCTTGTCTTATAGGAGAAAAAAAAAAACAGTTTTGGCAAAGATCAGGAAGCACTATAACAGCCTATTGACACTTTGAACTAAATTGTGAATGTGAGAAAAAAGAAATGTCACATCAAAGAAAAAGTCTTAATAGCAAAATCAGACCTTGTGCTTTGTACTTTTTAACCGTTCAGTTAATCAAGTTCTAACCAATGGTATTCTTCAGGTGAAGATGGAAATTCTGGTGTCCAGGTATTACACAAGTACCATGTTACCTTTTGACATCAACATAGCCTAGTTTCTTCCTGAAATCATAATAAAATACATAACCATCCTTTGGTCACTTAATAAAGTGGACCTCAATAAAAAAAACAAAAACTTACCAATGAGTTGCATGCAGCACTATCTGTTTTATAAACAGAGGAACTAGTTTCAGCAAAACAGTTTTCCAACTTATTACTTGAGGTATCTGCTACAGGAGGTTCTAAATTACTAGAAGAATCTTCAGCCAAAAAAGTGTTTCCAGAGGCTTTATCAACTCCATTTCCTTTTGCAGCAAGTTGAGTCATTTGATTATTTTGAGAGAGATAGCTAGGTTTCTGCAGCTGGTTAACTGTCTCATCAGGATAAGCAAGACCCTTTACTTTCAGCATTTCAGCCACTTTTATTAATGAACTAGTCTGACCTTCTGGAACAGTCACTTCACCTGTATACATAAACTTCACCAAAGCTAGCAGATCATAAAATTTCACATCCTTTAGAATGATAATAGGATGGGGGTGTGAAATCCCTGGAAGCAGAGTTTCAAAGTAGGAGCTACAAGATGAGAGAACAAGTCTGTGACATTTGATGCTTTGACTGTCACATGATAGGGTGACATCTGTGAAATGTTCATTATTTAATAGAGATAAAAAAGTTCCATGAAATACATCCATGTAGCTGTTCCACTTCAAACAAAATTCTTTTTGCTCCATTTCAGAAATAGTGACTAAATCCTTGAATAACACAAACTCACTGAAAAAGATTGAAACATATAAACAAAATTCCAAATCACAGGTATTATAGGCACTAAAGGTGAAAATTAAGAGAGTAGTCTACAATTAGAAACTAAAAAGCAACTCAGTACATGTATTTGTCTTTTAGACCTTTAACATTCCATTTCAATTTATAAATATATAACCTCTTTTGATAAGAACGCCTAGCTTGATAAGAATCGCTCTTGGAATGTTGAAGAATATGCTTTCATAATTTGCAAGAACTCTTAAATCAACATTATCCCATTTAGTTTGTGTATACACCACAATGGAACTAATTTTGATTACTGATACAATAGTTCTAAAGGGATTTATGGACCTACAAAATGTAATAATCCACTTGTCCAGACTGTATTCATTCTTGTATCCTTCATGAATTTCATATACTCTTGTGTCAACCCCTTTTCGTGCTATTCCATTTATCATTGAATCTTTCTAGACTACCTCTGAATAGATAAACTGCCCATTTTATTCCAATTATAGGCAGCGCAATCACACTGCCTAAGTAAAGAACAATGTTGGCACAGTGTATTATTTATTTTTTGTTTTAATTTTCCATACCAGGGCACTTCATATCAAAGGAGTTGTGGAAACTTCGAAAAGGGCTCCTTTGATTGGAAATTGGAATTGCTAGTGCACTTTTTAATAATTAAAGTGATTGGAAGGCAACTAACACCCCTTCCACACCCACCATTTCCCCAAACACATCCAATCAAAATTTTGAGATACCGGTAGCCATTTTGTTCAGCATAGTTGATTTCCAGATAGAAATATGTTTTTGAGGAGGAAACTCCCCCACAGCCCTCAGGGCAACGTTTTAAGTTATACCCTGGAGCATATAAGAACAATGATGGCACAATGTATTATTTATTAATTTTTCCTTCAGACCAGGGCACTTTGTATCAAAGAAGTTGTTGTAGAAACTTCGAAAAGGGCTCATTCAATTGGAAATTGGAGTGGCTTGTGCCCTTCTTAATAGCCAAAAGTGATTGGAAGGCAACTAACACCCCTTCCATACCTACCCTTTCCCAAAACACATCCAATCAAAATTTTGAGTTAGCCATTTTGATCAGCATAGTTGATTTCCAGATAGAAATTACGTTTTTGAGGAGGAAACCCCCCCCCACAGCCCTCAGGACAAGGGTTGTAAGTTATGTCCTGGGAACATATAAGGTTTTTACATAAAGCACTGCTGTAGAAACTTCAAAAATGGCTCATTTGATTAGAAATTCAAAGAGCTAGTGCCCTTTTTAATAGTCGAAAGTGATTGGAGGGCAACTAACCCCCCTCACATGTCAACCTTTTCCCAAAACGCATCCAATCAAAATTTTGAGATAGCTATTTTGTTCAACGTAGTTGAAAGTTCTGGAAATTAGGTCTTTGAGGATGACAGACCTCTTACAGCCCTCAGGGCAAGAGTTTTAAGTTCTGCCCCGGGGGCATATTAGGTTTTTATGGAAAGCATTGTCATAGAAACTTCAAAAAGGGCTCATTCAATTGGAAATTGAAATGGCTAGTGCCCTTTTTTAAATCAAAAGTGATTGGAAGGCAACTATCACACCTTCCACACCCACCATTTCCCCAAACACATCCAATTAAGATTTTGAGACGGCCATTTTGTTCAGCATATTTGATTTCCAAATAAAAATTATGTTTTTGAGGAGGAAACTCCCCACAGCCCTCAGGGCAAGGTTCTAAGTTATACCCTGGGGGCATATAAGAACAATGTTAGCAATATTATTTATTTATTTTTTCCTTCAGACTAGGGCACCTTGTATCAAAGAAGTTACTGTAGAAACTTCAAAAAGGGCTCATTCAATTGGAAAATGGAGTGGCTTGTGACCTTATTAGTAGTCAAAAGTGATTGGAAGGCAACTAACACCCCTTCCACACCCACCATTTCCCCAAACACATCCAATTAAGATTTTGAGATAGCCATTTTGTTCAGCAGAGTTGATTTCCAGATAGAAATTATGTTTTTGAGGAGGAATCTCTCCCACAGCCCTCAGGGCAAGGTTCTAAGTTATACCCTGGGGGCATATAAGAACAATGTTAGCAATATTATTTATTATTTTTTTCCTTCAGACCAGGGCACTTTGTATCAAAGAAGTTGTTGTAAAAACTTTGAAAAGGGCTTATTCAATTGGAAATTGGAGTGGCTTGTGCCCTTATTAGTAGTCAAAAGTGATTGGAAGGCAACTAACACCCCTTCCACACCCACCATTTCCCCAAACACATCCAATCAAAATTTTGAGATAGCCATTTTGTTCAGCGTAGTTTATTTCAAGATAGAAATTATATTTTGAGGAGGAAACTCCCCCCACTGCCCTCAGGGCAAGGGTTGTAAGTTATGCCCTGGGGGAATGTAAGATTTTTACAGAAAGCGTTATCGTAGAAACTTCAAAAAAGGTTCATTTGATTGGAAATTCAAAGAGCTAGTGCCCTTTTTAACAGTCAAAAGTGATTGGAGGGCAACTACCCCCCCCCAACCTCAAATGCCCACCTTTTCCCAAAACACATCCAATCAAAATTTCGAGATTTTGTTCAATGTAGTTAAAAGTCCTGGAAATTAGGTCTTTGAGGATGACAGCCCTCAGGGCAAGGGTTTTAAGTTATGCCCTGAGGGCATATAAGGTTTTTATAGAAAGCATTGTCATAGAAACTTCAAAAAAGGCTCATTCAATTGGAAATTGAAATGGCTAGTGCCCTTTTTAATAGTTAAAAGTGATTGGAAGGCAACTAACACCCCTTCCAAGCCCACCATTTCCCCAAACACATCCAATAAAAATTTTGAGATAGCCATTTTGTTCCATGCAGTTGAAAGTTCTGGAAATTATACCTTTGAGCAGGACACTCCCCCCACAGTTATCAGGCCAAGGGTTATAAGTTAAACCCTGGGGGCATATAAGGTTTTTATTGAAATGTTTGTCATAGAAATTTCAAAAAAGGCTCATTTGATAGGAAATTGAAAGGGCTACTGCCCTTTTTAATAGTCGAAAGTGAATGGAGAGTAATTAACCCCCCTCTCAAGCCCAGCATTTTCCCAAACACATTAAATCAAAGTTTAGAGATAGCCATTTTGTTCAACATAGTTGAAAGTTCTGGAAATTATGTATTTGAGGATGACAAACCCCACAGAGACCTCTGGGCAAAGGTTGTAAGTTATGCCCTGGGGGCAGATAAGGTTGTTATGGGTAGCGTTGTTGTAAAAACTTCAAAATGGGCTCATTCAATTGGAAATTGAGAGGGCTAGTGCCCTTTCAAATTTTAAAATAAAATGAAACAAAAAGATTTAAAATACTATTTACTTTTTCCCTAAAAAGACTATGTCAATATAAAACAAACAGAAATTATTTAAAAAAAACTTTTTCCATAAAATAAGCTTTTCAAAGAAAAGTAAAGAACTCCATTAAGCCAAAAATGAGCAAAAATAAAATCAAATAATCTACCAAGCATGAAACTACCACATATCAGCATCAATAAATAAATGAAACCCAAAACAAACAGAAATTACAACAAACAACCAATTCAAACTCAACACAGGCAGAAATTAACATGAGTTGGGCTCAAAACCCCTTTGCCTTCCCAAGGCCAGAACATAATTTGCACTTTAGTGAAAAAAATACAAATGAATGTGCATTGTCAGTTTAATATTATTATTATTATTTATTTATTACCCGTCAAAAAAAGGTACAAAAGACAGAGTATTAGTAAAAAAGAAAAACAAAAAAACACACACACACACAAAAAAAGCACATCAAACAAATTACAGACAAGAAACAAAACCTCAATTATACACTGCACTGAAGGTATGTAAGAAATTTTACTTTTTAAACATTTTAAACTACAAGTACTGAACAAACATAAGCAATATGAGCATCATTGCATCAAGCCGCAATTGGTAAAAAATTAAACCCAAATAACCATCAGTGAATAATAAAAAAAAAAATACAGACAAGAGATGGTAAAAAGATTAAATATAACAAGATAATAAATATGACAAGAGATGGCAAACAAAATTAAATGGACACCAATTCACTGCTGTAGCAAATGGTACCAAGGGTGGGAAGAAGCTTTCTTGTTGTATTGTTTAACTTGTTCATATACTGATATATATATATACTGATATTTAGTACCATAATTAAAATGTTAATATTATTTGATTTATTAAAGTTATAAAAGTAAAAATATTTATTATATTTTTCAGTAAAGTGTAAATTGTGTTCTGGCCTTGGGAAGGCATAGTGGTTTTGAGCCCAACTCATGGTAATTTCTGCTTGTTTTGAGTTTGACTTGGTTATTTGTTGTAATTTCTGTTTGTTTTGGGTTTCATTTATTTATCAATGCTGATTTGTGGTAGTTTCATGCTTGGTAGATTATTTGATTTTATTTTTGCTTATTTTTGGTTTAATGGAGTTGTTTACTTTTCTTTGAAAAACTTATTTTGTGGAAAAAGTTTTTTTAATTAATATTTAAGAAAGGTACATAGGACCTTCCTGAAAATTATTGACCTATTAGCATGACATCAGTGGTTATTAAGGTTCATGAAAGAATAATCAATTCTGAAGTTATTAGACATCTTTAAGCAAATAATACCTTGCACAGCCCAAGGCATGGTTTTTTTCTGAAAGATCTGCTGATACAAATTTCCTTGAATCATTTGACCACATCACTAACTTACTTGATACTAGGATTATGTTATGTGCAGTCAAGCTTGAAGAGACACCCCTGCTTTGGATCCATGATTTCCTTTATCTGTAATCTCAATATGTTCAGTTATTTGACAGCTCTGGTAAAGATATTCTTTCTTCCACTAAGCATGTTTTGAGTAGAGTTTCAAGGCAAGTGTTTTGGGTCCTAAACTATTTACTATCTTCATCAACAATTCCCCTTAGCCTATACTATCAGCAGTAAACTAACACTCTATACTGAAAACTTGAAGATTCTTGGACCATTCTGGTCATGTGACAATCATGCCCTTCTACAAAATAATCTTGGAAAATTGGCTGAGGCTCCACTTCTTGAATACAATGTTGCCAAGGCTCTTTGGCAAGATGAATCCTTGCTGCTTTTATTTTTCCTCAGGCAAACCAATCTACTCTGTAAATAATGAGAGCAAGATCTTGGAGTCACTATTTACAATGAATTAAAATTCAGTACTCAAGTTAAGAAATCTAATGCTGGTGCTAGTTTAACTCTAGGGCTGATTAAGCATACCCTTTCTACTTGTTCCCCTAAAGTCATCAGTCTTCTGCATAAGGGACTTGTTTGTTCTAGGATTCAAGTTGAAATGTCTCCTGCCTCCCTTTATTTTACAAAAATACTTTCAGTAATGTATCCAAGGCCAAAAACATACCCTGGGAAGGTATTGCCAAGCTTCTATGTTAACCCTTTTCTGATTTCTAAGTCTTAGAAATTTGTCTACTTGACAAGTCTATATTGAAATTTTGACACAAGAACATTTTACCTTTTTCAGTTTCTTTTTCTCTGCCTTTAGTTCTGAAAATGCAATTCCTGTTATTTGAGTAGAACTTTAAACCATATCAATGTTGTTTTTTTTCAAAATTTAGGAAATGTATATGCATATCTTTAAAACCTTATTAATTGGGATTTAGCAAAGTTGTGAGGTAAATTCTAGTTTAGCTACTTTTCACTATCTTGGAAAGGGATTGAGTTAGGAAAATGAAAATTTCAGGGATAGGTCTACAGGCTAAAAATCTCTGTGCTTTAAACATGAAACCTTGCAAAATAAATCTTCTGCTTAAATGAAGTACAACAAAATTATTTTCAGCTTCACAACTTGGTAAAATTTTGAAAACAGCTTCAAAAAATCCTAAAATAGCCTACTTGCTCATTCTATATCATTCTTAAAAGTACTTTGGTAAAATTCTAGTTTAGCTACTTTTTGTTGTCTTTGAAATGGGTTGGGCTATGAAAATAAAACTTTCAGTAATGAATCCAGGGCCAAAAACACACTATGGGAAGGCATTGCCAAGCTTCTATGTTAATATTAATTTACATTTTTAAAGACAAGAGTCACTGAATGATATTGAAAATCCAAAAATTTGTGTAAATTGCTCTTTCACAAAAATTTTAATAAATATTGACCAATCATATAGGCTATTCAGTTGGTAAATTTCTAGGTGGCATTATAATTTAGCTAAGATGAAAGTGAAAATGTCATTTGATGCCTTTTTTATACTCTTTCATAATTCAATAATTGCTTCTGGGGCTAATTTCATCTTGAGCCCTTATAGGGGCCCAAAAGGTATTTTATACAAATTATGAAAGAGCATAAGAAAAGCATCAAATGATGTTTTCACTTTCATCCTAGCTAAATTATATAGCCCACTTTAAAGTTACCATGAAATTTACCCACCCTCACCTCCTTAAGAAGCTTTTTAAATATTTCTAAAGCACTAGTTCTTGTTTTGATCTGAATCTTTTTTCAGGAGTTATGGGTTACTTTAGTTTTTACTCTAGGGCGTGATCGTTTCTTACTAGTTTGCTAGCTACCGCTGAAACCCGTATCTTAAGGGGTTTTTCCGCCGTCCAACAGAAAAATGTTAGCTAACATTTTTCCCAACAATCGTTTTTCCGCCGTCCAACTAAAAATTGTTAGCTAACATTGTTAGAAGATTTCTCTAACAAATCGATTGCTTGTTGAAGGAAATTGTTGGGGAATTTAAAGCAAAATATTCAAAAATAAGCAAGATGGGTACTTTTATGCACACAATATTGATAGAGAATCGAGGACTACTGCTATTTTTTTTCCTTTCCCCTTTTAGTTTATTAGAAATATCTTTTCTGGTAATCTCATTGAAAAAAAAATCAATTCTTCCGTTGAAAAAATAGAAAAACAACGAGATTGTCACGTAGTCATAGCAATTTGATATGATCAAAAATCTAACGATTTCACTTAAGCAATCAAATTATATTTTTTACTAGGTTGATCCACTTCCTCCATTCATGGGATAATTTATGTAAATGCACTAAACAGTTAATTTAGGAAAGCTTAAGCACTGGTATTTTAATTTTCGCCTAAATTCAATGTACTTTGCCAAATAATAAAATGTTTTGTGTCTGTTTCACTTGCTGGCATTAATAGTTATATTTTTTTCTATAAGAAATGAACGCTTTGAAATATTCTATTAATTGAATTTCAAAGCTTTGGTATCAGTTGGGTATTATCAAGCTCAGACAAACTCACTGCAACACTATCTTGGTCAGAATTTTTCTTTGAATTTCCTGCCCAATATCATGTTTCTGCGAATTGTTAGCTAACTATTTCTGTTAGCTAACAATCCTGTTTCCGCCGTTCAAACAAATTTTTGTTAGCTAACATTGTTAGCTAACAATTGGATGGCGGAAAAACCCCTGTTTTTCCGCCGTCCAACAGAAAAATGTTAGCTAACATTTTTCCCAACAATCGTTTTTCCGCCGTCCAACTAAAAATTGATGGCTAACATTGTTAGAAGATTTCTCTAACAAATCGATTGCTTGTTGAAGGAAATTGTTGGGGAATTTAAAGCAAAATATTCAAAAATAAGCAAGATGGGTACTTTTATGCTCACAATATTGATAGAGAATCGAGGACTACTGCTATTTTTTTTTCCTTTCCCCTTTTAGTTTATTAGAAATATCTTTTCTGGTAATCTCATTGAAAAAAAAATCAATTCTTCCGTTGAAAAAATAGAAAAACAACGAGATTGTCACGTAGTCATAGCAATTTGATATGATCAAAAATCTAACGATTTCACTTAAGCAATCAAATTATATTTTTTACTAGGTTGATCCACTTCCTCCATTCATGGGATAATTTATGTAAATGCACTAAACAGTTAATTTAGGAAAGCTTAAGCACTGGTATTTTAATTTTCGCCTAAATTCAATGTACTTTGCCAAATAATAAAATGTTTTGTGTCTGTTTCACTTGCTGGCATTAATAGTTATATTTTTTTCTATAAGAAATGAACGCTTTGAAATATTCTATTAATTGAATTTCAAAGCTTTGGTATCAGTTGGGTATTATCAAGCTCAGACAAACTCACTGCAACACTATCTTGGTCAGAATTTTTCTTTGAATTTCCTGCCCAATATCATGTTTCTGCGAATTGTTAGCTAACTATTTCTGTTAGCTAACAATCCTGTTTCCGCCGTTCAAACAAATTTTTGTTAGCTAACATTGTTAGCTAACAATTGGATGGCGGAAAAACCCCTCCCCTTTTAGTTTATTAGAAATATCTTTTCTGGTAATCTCATTGAAAAAAAAATCAAATCTTCGGTTGAAAAAATAGAAAAACAACGAGATTGTCACGTAGTCATAGCAATTTGATATGATCAAAAATCTAACGATTTCACTTAAGCAATCAAATTATATTTTTTACTAGGTTGATCCACTTCCTCCATTCATGGGATAATTTATGTAAATGCACTAAACAGTTAATTTAGGAAAGCTTAAGCACTGGTATTCTAATTTTCGCCTAAATTCAATGTACTTTGCCAAATAATAAAATGTTTTGTGTCTGTTTCACTTGCTGGCATTAATAGTTATATTTTTTTTTCTATAAGAAATGAACGCTTTGAAATATTCTATCAACTGAATTTCAAAGCTTCGGTATCAGTTGGGTATTATCAAGCTGAGATAAACTCACAGCAACACTATCTTGGTCAGAATTTTCTTTGAATTTCCTGCCCAATATCATGTTTCTGCGAATTGTTAGCTAACTATTTCTGTTAGCTAACAATTCTGTTTCCGCCGTCCAAACAAATTTTTGTTAGCTAACATTGCTAGCTAACAATTGGATGGCGGAAGTTTTAAAACTATCTTGTCGAAATATGAACGTGTATAAATATTCTATTCCCTTATGACGTCACATATGGCTATCTTTTAATGTAAAATTGAATAACACGTCAGTTAGTTACAAAATAACAAAAAATTAGACTAATTTTTAAATTTTCAGGTATTTTTCTAGTTTTTGTTAAAAAATTAAAATTGTCGTTCAGACACCATAAATATTTTTGCAGTTTACATAATAACTTTAGCGATCCTGAACTTAGAACTAAAATAAACAAAATTATCTTTTCAAAAGATGAACGTGTATAAATATTGCATTTACTTATTACGTAATATACGGTTATTATATGATTATAATGTCTTTTATCAAGCTTGTACACAAGATGCATTTTTTTGTCAAAATTGATTCTATTTTAAAAACTGTCTTATTATTATTTCTGAAGGCAGTAGATATATTAATTTCCTTTAAGATGAGCCATTATACAGCTCTCTATGATTTTTCAGTGCCCAGCTAGGTGAGAAGAAAAAGAAACGGAAAGAAAAAAATATGCCTTATGTGGAGAATATCGTGGTTTCAGCCACTTTTCTTTATTTTCAAGCCAACATATCTTCCCTGCTGTTCCAGCCAAGTAATGGCAAGTTTTCAATAAAGAGGTTTTGGACACAAGAGACCTCTGGGCAAAGGTTGTAAGTTATGCCCTGGGGGCAGATAAGGTTGTTATGGGTAGCGTTGTTGTAAAAACTTCAAAATGGGCTCATTCAATTGGAAATTGAGAGGGCTAGTGCCCTTTCAAATTTTAAAATAAAATGAAACAAAAGATTTAAAATACTATTTACTTTTTCCCTAAAAAGACTATGTCAATATAAAACAAACAGAAATTATTTAAAAAAACTTTTTCCATAAAATAAGCTTTTCAAAGAAAAGTAAAGAACTCCATTAAGCCAAAAATGAGCAAAAATAAAATCAAATAATCTACCAAGCATGAAACTACCACATATCAGCATCAATAAATAAATGAAACCCAAAACAAACAGAAATTACAACAAACAACCAATTCAAACTCAACACAGGCAGAAATTAACATGAGTTGGGCTCAAAACCCCTTTGCCTTCCCAAGGCCAGAACATAATTTGCACTTTAGTGAAAAAAATACAAATGAATGTGCATTGTCAGTTTAATATTATTATTATTATTTATTTATTACCCGTCAAAAAAAGGTACAAAAGACAGAGTATTAGTAAAAAAGAAAAACAAAAAAACACACACACACACAAAAAAAGCACATCAAACAAATTACAGACAAGAAACAAAACCTCAATTATACACTGCACTGAAGGTATGTAAGAAATTTTACTTTTTAAACATTTTAAACTACAAGTACTGAACAAACATAAGCAATATGAGCATCATTGCATCAAGCCGCAATTGGTAAAAAATTAAACCCAAATAACCATCAGTGAATAATAAAAAAAAAATACAGACAAGAGATGGTAAAAAGATTAAATATAACAAGATAATAAATATGACAAGAGATGGCAAACAAAATTAAATGGACACCAATTCACTGCTGTAGCAAATGGTACCAAGGGTGGGAAGAAGCTTTCTTGTTGTATTGTTTAACTTGTTCATATACTGATATATATATATATACTGATATTTATTACCATAATTAAAATGTTAATATTATTTGATTTATTAAAGTTATAAAAGTAAAAATATTTATTATATTTTTTCAGTAAAGTGTAAATTGTGTTCTGGCCTTGGGAAGGCATAGTGGTTTTGAGCCCAACTCATGGTAATTTCTGCTTGTTTTGAGTTTGACTTGGTTATTTGTTGTAATTTCTGTTTGTTTTGGGTTTCATTTATTTATCAATGCTGATTTGTGGTAGTTTCATGCTTGGTAGATTATTTGATTTTATTTTTGCTTATTTTTGGTTTAATGGAGTTGTTTACTTTTCTTTGAAAAACTTATTTTGTGGAAAAAGTTTTTTTAATTAATATTTAAGAAAGGTACATAGGACCTTCCTGAAAATTATTGACCTATTAGCATGACATCAGTGGTTATTAAGGTTCATGAAAGAATAATCAATTCTGAAGTTATTAGACATCTTTAAGCAAATAATACCTTGCACAGCCCAAGGCATGGTTTTTTTCTGAAAGATCTGCTGATACAAATTTCCTTGAATCATTTGACCACATCACTAACTTACTTGATACTAGGATTATGTTATGTGCAGTCAAGCTTGAAGAGACACCCCTGCTTTGGATCCATGATTTCCTTTATCTGTAATCTCAATATGTTCAGTTATTTGACAGCTCTGGTAAAGATATTCTTTCTTCCACTAAGCATGTTTTGAGTAGAGTTTCAAGGGAAGTGTTTTGGGTCCTAAACTATTTACTATCTTCATCAACAATTCCCCTTAGCCTATACTATCAGCAGTAAACTAACACTCTATACTGAAAACTTGAAGATTCTTGGACCATTCTGGTCATGTGACAATCATGCCCTTCTACAAAATAATCTTGGAAAATTGGCTGAGGCTCCACTTCTTGAATACAATGTTGCCAAGGCTCTTTGGCAAGATGAATCCTTGCTGCTTTTATTTTTCCTCAGGCAAACCAATCTACTCTGTAAATAATGAGAGCAAGATCTTGGAGTCACTATTTACAATGAATTAAAATTCAGTACTCAAGTTAAGAAATCTAATGCTGGTGCTAGTTTAACTCTAGGGCTGATTAAGCATACCCTTTCTACTTGTTCCCCTAAAGTCATCAGTCTTCTGCATAAGAGACTTGTTTGTTCTAGGATTCAAGTTGAAATGTCTCCTGCCTCCCTTTATTTTACAAAAATACTTTCAGTAATGTATCCAAGGCCAAAAACATACCCTGGGAAGGTATTGCCAAGCTTCTATGTTAACCCTTTTCTGATTTCTAAGTCTTAGAAATTTGTCTACTTGACAAGTCTATATTGAAATTTTGACACAAGAACATTTTACCTTTTTCAGTTTCTTTTTCTCTGCCTTTAGTTCTGAAAATGCAATTCCTGTTATTTGAGTAGAACTTTAAACCATATCAATGTTGTTTTTTTTCAAAATTTAGGAAATGTATATGCATATCTTTAAAACCTTATTAATTGGGATTTAGCAAAGTTGTGAGGTAAATTCTAGTTTAGCTACTTTTCACTATCTTGGAAAGGGATTGAGTTAGGAAAATGAAAATTTCAGGGATAGGTCTACAGGCTAAAAATCTCTGTGCTTTAAACATGAAACCTTGCAAAATAAATCTTCTGCTTAAATGAAGTACAACAAAATTATTTTCAGCTTCACAACTTGGTAAAATTTTGAAAACAGCTTCAAAAAATCCTAAAATAGCCTACTTGCTCATTCTATATCATTCTTAAAAGTACTTTGGTAAAATTCTAGTTTAGCTACTTTTTGTTGTCTTTGAAATGGGTTGGGCTATGAAAATAAAACTTTCAGTAATGAATCCAGGGCCAAAAACACACTATGGGAAGGCATTGCCAAGCTTCTATGTTAATATTAATTTACATTTTTAAAGACAAGAGTCACTGAATGATATTGAAAATCCAAAAATTTGTGTAAATTGCTCTTTCACAAAAATTTTAATAAATATTGACCAATCATATAGGCTATTCAGTTGGTAAATTTCTAGGTGGCATTATAATTTAGCTAAGATGAAAGTGAAAATGTCATTTGATGCCTTTTTTATACTCTTTCATAATTCAATAATTGCTTCTGGGGCTAATTTCATCTTGAGCCCTTATAGGGGCCCAAAAGGTATTTTATACAAATTATGAAAGAGCATAAGAAAAGCATCAAATGATGTTTTCACTTTCATCCTAGCTAAATTATATAGCCCACTTTAAAGTTACCATGAAATTTACCCACCCTCACCTCCTTAAGAAGCTTTTTAAATATTTCTAAAGCACTAGTTCTTGTTTTGATCTGAATCTTTTTTCAGGAGTTATGGGTTACTTTAGTTTTTACTCTAGGGCGTGATCGTTTCTTACTAGTTTGCTAGCTACCGCTGAAACCCGTATCTTAAGGGGTTTTTCCGCCGTCCAACAGAAAAATGTTAGCTAACATTTTTCCCAACAATCGTTTTTCCGCCGTCCAACTAAAAATTGTTAGCTAACATTGTTAGAAGATTTCTCTAACAAATCGATTGCTTGTTGAAGGAAATTGTTGGGGAATTTAAAGCAAAATATTCAAAAATAAGCAAGATGGGTACTTTTATGCACACAATATTGATAGAGAATCGAGGACTACTGCTATTTTTTTTCCTTTCCCCTTTTAGTTTATTAGAAATATCTTTTCTGGTAATCTCATTGAAAAAAAAAATCAATTCTTCCGTTGAAAAAATAGAAAAACAACGAGATTGTCACGTAGTCATAGCAATTTGATATGATCAAAAATCTAACGATTTCACTTAAGCAATCAAATTATATTTTTTACTAGGTTGATCCACTTCCTCCATTCATGGGATAATTTATGTAAATGCACTAAACAGTTAATTTAGGAAAGCTTAAGCACTGGTATTTTAATTTTCGCCTAAATTCAATGTACTTTGCCAAATAATAAAATGTTTTGTGTCTGTTTCACTTGCTGGCATTAATAGTTATATTTTTTTCTATAAGAAATGAACGCTTTGAAATATTCTATTAATTGAATTTCAAAGCTTTGGTATCAGTTGGGTATTATCAAGCTCAGACAAACTCACTGCAACACTATCTTGGTCAGAATTTTTCTTTGAATTTCCTGCCCAATATCATGTTTCTGCGAATTGTTAGCTAACTATTTCTGTTAGCTAACAATCCTGTTTCCGCCGTTAAAACAAATTTTTGTTAGCTAACATTGTTAGCTAACAATTGGATGGCGGAAAAACCCCTGTTTTTCCGCCGTCCAACAGAAAAATGTTAGCTAACATTTTTCCCAACAATCGTTTTTCCGCCGTCCAACTAAAAATTGATGGCTAACATTGTTAGAAGATTTCTCTAACAAATCGATTGCTTGTTGAAGGAAATTGTTGGGGAATTTAAAGCAAAATATTCAAAAATAAGCAAGATGGGTACTTTTATGCTCACAATATTGATAGAGAATCGAGGACTACTGCTATTTTTTTTTCCTTTCCCCTTTTAGTTTATTAGAAATATCTTTTCTGGTAATCTCATTGAAAAAAAAATCAATTCTTCCGTTGAAAAAATAGAAAAACAACGAGATTGTCACGTAGTCATAGCAATTTGATATGATCAAAAATCTAACGATTTCACTTAAGCAATCAAATTATATTTTTTACTAGGTTGATCCACTTCCTCCATTCATGGGATAATTTATGTAAATGCACTAAACAGTTAATTTAGGAAAGCTTAAGCACTGGTATTTTAATTTTCGCCTAAATTCAATGTACTTTGCCAAATAATAAAATGTTTTGTGTCTGTTTCACTTGCTGGCATTAACAGTTATATTTTTTTTCTATAAGAAATGAACGCTTTGAAATATTCTATTAATTGAATTTCAAAGCTTTGGTATCAGTTGGGTATTATCAAGCTCAGATAAACTCACTGCAACACTATCTTGGTCAGAATTTTTCTTTGAATTTCCTGCCCAATATCATGTTTCTGCGAATTGTTAGCTAACTATTTCTGTTAGCTAACAATCCTGTTTCCGCCGTTCAAACAAATTTTTGTTAGCTAACATTGTTAGCTAACAATTGGATGGCGGAAAAACCCCTCCCCTTTTAGTTTATTAGAAATATCTTTTCTGGTAATCTCATTGAAAAAAAATCAAATCTTCCGTTGAAAAAATAGAAAAACAACGAGATTGTCACGTAGTCATAGCAATTTGATATGATCAAAAATCTAACGATTTCACTTAAGCAATCAAATTATATTTTTTACTAGGTTGATCCACTTCCTCCATTCATGGGATAATTTATGTAAATGCACTAAACAGTTAATTTAGGAAAGCTTAAGCACTGGTATTTTAATTTTCGCCTAAATTCAATGTACTTTGCCAAATAATAAAATGTTTTGTGTCTGTTTCACTTGCTGGCATTAATAGTTATATTTTTTTTTCTATAAGAAATGAACGCTTTGAAATATTCTATCAACTGAATTTCAAAGCTTCGGTATCAGTTGGGTATTATCAAGCTGAGATAAACTCACAGCAACACTATCTTGGTCAGAATTTTCTTTGAATTTCCTGCCCAATATCATGTTTCTGCGAATTGTTAGCTAACTATTTCTGTTAGCTAACAATTCTGTTTCCGCCGTCCAAACAAATTTTTGTTAGCTAACATTGCTAGCTAACAATTGGATGGCGGAAGTTTTAAAACTATCTTGTCGAAATATGAACGTGTATAAATATTCTATTCCCTTATGACGTCACATATGGCTATCTTTTAATGTAAAATTGAATAACACGTCAGTTAGTTACAAAATAACAAAAAATTAGACTAATTTTTAAATTTTCAGGTATTTTTCTAGTTTTTGTTAAAAAATTAAAATTGTCGTTCAGACACCATAAATATTTTTGCAGTTTACATAATAACTTTAGCGATCCTGAACTTAGAACTAAAATAAACAAAATTATCTTTTCAAAAGATGAACGTGTATAAATATTGCATTTACTTATTACGTCATATACGGTTATTATATGATTATAATGTCTTTTATCAAGCTTGTACACAAGATGCATTTTTTTGTCAAAATTGATTCTATTTTAAAAACTGTCTTATTATTATTTCTGAAGGCAGTAGATATATTAATTTCCTTTAAGATGAGCCATTATACAGCTCTCTATGATTTTTCAGTGCCCAGCTAGGTGAGAAGAAAAAGAAACGGAAAGAAAAAAATATGCCTTATGTGGAGAATATCGTGGTTTCAGCCACTTTTCTTTATTTTCAAGCCAACATATCTTCCCTGCTGTTCCAGCCAAGTAATGGCAAGTTTTCAATAAAGAGGTTTTGGACAAGGCGGTTCTAATAGCGTACTTCTTTTTTTTAGTGTGAATCTACTTTTAGGAGTTACGGGTTACTTTAGTCTTTACAATGGGGCGTGGTAATCTCTTACTTTATTGCTAGCTACCGCTGTAACCTGGAATTGCAACCCAGATTATGTAAACCCTAATTGCAAATAGGAAAAAACAGACGGCCTTTTCTGCTTTGGAGTAGTAAGAGACGGCACTCAAAAAATCAGACACCTATTTCAGCACTTCAAACTGACAGAAAAATTTGTCAGTAATATTTGCAATATAATACCTGTTTATAGATATCACAAATATCTGTTTAAATAGAGTACCAATGTAAAATACAGCAATATCAAGCATTGGTTCTTGTTTTTAAAAAGAAAAAAATAAACACGCATCCGTGATCTTTCTTCTGGCAAAAAATACAAAATTCTACATTTTTGCAGATAGGATCTTGAGACCTCTATGGTTAGGTTCTCTGATCTGCTGAAACTGATGGTGTGATTTTCATTAAGATTTTATGACTTTTGGGTGGTGTTTTTTTTTGAAATTAGGTCAAATTTTCCCAGGCTCATAACTTTTAATGAGTGACGCTAAACTTGATGAAACTTAAATATTTAAAATCAGCATAAAAATTCGATTCTTTTGATGCATCTATTGATATTAAAATGCCACTTTAGAGTTTCAGTTACTATTGAGATGAGTCACTCTTACTACACATTTCGTAACCAAGAACGGTTTGATATTATTGATTAAATTAAATTAACAAAGCTATAGAAGAATTATTATCAATAATACTTTGCGGTGACGAAGTGGGTGAAGCTGAATCTTCTGACTTAAGGTTGGCAGGTTTAAACCCACCTGTCACAATGTAATTGATGTCGATGCATAAGCTTTGTCTCTAAGACATCGGCTTTAAATATAAAAAAAAAGAAAA
Organism: Artemia sinica; assembly: GCA_027921565.1. Taxonomy (NCBI): domain Eukaryota; kingdom Metazoa; phylum Arthropoda; class Branchiopoda; order Anostraca; family Artemiidae; genus Artemia; species Artemia sinica. The sequence continues at coordinate 11,491,743 of CM051263.1, read as the reverse complement.
AAGGCAAATAAACACGCATCCGTGATCTTTCTTCTGGCAAAAAATACCAAATTCCACATTTTTTCTGATAAGAACTTCAAACCTCTACAATAAGGTTCTCTGATACGCTGAAACTGATGGTGTGATTTTAATTAAGACTCTATGACTTTTAAGAGGTGTTTTCCCTTTTTCTGAAAATAGGGTAAATTTTACCAGACTCATAACTTTTGATGAGTAGGACTAAACTTGATGAAACTTAAAGAATTAAAATCAGCATAAAAATATAATTCTTTCGCTGTATCTATTGATATTAAAATTACGTTTTTCAGAGTTTCGGTTTCTATTGAGACGAGTCGCTCTGACTATGCAGTTCGTTACCACGAACTGTTTTGATGGTACCATTTATGATGAACTATATGGGTCTCTTATGTATTAACATAAAGTATAAAGCTGCTGCTGTGACCCAGATTACAAACAGGAAAAAGTCTACGCCTTTTTCTTCTTTGAAATAGTAAGAGACGATCTTCAAGGAATCAGGCAGCTAACTAAGTCTATAATTTGTCCTTTATCATAAACTTCATTAATAGAATATTTCAATATATCTTACATAGTCTAGTGGTTCGGATAGCTGACTCTCACGCGGTTGGCTTGAGTTCGATTCCCGGTATAGGAAATACTATGATATACACCCAATAAAATGGCGTAACGAGTCTCTTTAAGCTAAAGAAAAACAAAACTAATTTTTAAATTTTCAGGAATGTTTCTGGTTTGAATGAATATTAAAATTATTACTCCGACATGTTAAATATTTTTGCAGTTTGCAGTTAAATAAAATTATATTATTTAAAATTTTCAGGAATTATTCTAGTTTCAGTTAACAAATAAATTTTTGTTAAAACCCCCCAAATATTACTGCATTTTACATAATAATGGGTAATTATATAAAAAAAACCTAATAGACAAATACGATTTAAGATGAACTATATCGTTCCCTTATGTAATATCCGTTGAAACTTTCGTAGTCCCCGTTTATAATGAACTATATCGATCTAATATGTGTGTCTAATATTTTTTTTGTTCAAATATAGGCGCTTATAAATATTGAATTTCCTTATTACTTCATATATGGTTACTACCTACGATTATGACGTCATTCATCAAGATTGGCTATAAAATACAGTTTTTAGTGGAAAAATTGATTCAATTTAAAATTAAAAAAAAATTAAATTACAAACGGTACTAGATCTAGTAATTTCCTTTAAAGTGACCCATTGAACAACTCTCTACGATGTTCAAGTGCCAAGCTATCTGCGGAAAAGAAAAAAAGAGAGAAAATTGCCGTTGGGCCAAAAACTAAACGTCCCTTGGCTTGACCAATAAAGAAAATCTGTTGCCTTGAAAAGCAAAAAAAGTTGCTTGAACTGCCATAGTCTGCATTGACGGTGTCTTTTTCTGATTTTTCTCTACAGCTAGCGGGGCACTGAAAAATTATAGAAAACTGTCTAATGGCTCATTTGAAAGGAAGCTAAGTTTATATGAAAAGAAAGATAGCTAGCAACCTAATAAGAGACGATCACCTCCAATAGTGAAAGACGAAATAGCCCATAACTCCTAATAATAGAATCAAATCGAAATACACTATTAGAATTGGCTTGTCCGATAATGTTATTTAAGAAACTTTCAGCTCCTTGGCTTGTATACCGAGGAAAATCCATTCCCTTGAAAAATAGGAAAAGTGGCTGTAAAACAACAATTTTTAATATACAATAATTTTTTTACGGAAAACTGTATTTTAGTATAACACTGGAGTAAAGAATATTACTTCGTGTACAATTTTTTTGAATGTCAAAATAGTGTTGTAATATTATAAAATTATGTATATATATACTGCCCCTATAAAATGAGCCATAATTGTCTATTTTTGTATGTATGTATTTTTTCTCGACAAAGGCTCCATATTTTTTCGTTAAATTTAGTATTCTGAGATATTCTGGCCAAAGAAACGATGTAGATGGGTCAGAAGTTTGAGAAAATTCTTTAGTAGCCTCATTTTAGAAAAAAATTACACGTGTGACCTCATTTTTATTTATATCAGTATTGCAAAGACCTTGTCATACTTGTCACACATATGTGGAAAAATTGAAGATTTTTATGTATGGAAATGTTTATGTTAAATGTCTTAAAGAGCGAAACACTTTTAATTGCAAAAACATTTCCATATATTTTGACAAAAGATTTCAACAGATCCTCACAAAGAAAACAAAAAGTTTGAAGCTTAGTAAAAGCCTTTGTTAGACATCAAACTTGCGGTAATAGTCAAATATCTTTTAATAGACATTCGTATGAAAAGACAATAAATTGTATTAACAGAAAAAACTGGTGGTTATTAAAATACTTCTATATATTTTAACAAGGGATTACAACAATTAAAATCCCTTAAAAAAGAAAACCAAAACTTTGAAGCCTAGTACAAATTGTTGTTTGAAAATTATCGAATTTTTTTTCTTATAAGTATAAGCAATGTTTCTTTAATACATGAAAATAAATTACAATTTTTAAGTTCAGTTCAGAATCGCTGAAGTTATTATGTAGACTGTAAAATATTTAAGATGCCTGAGAAATAATTTTAATGTGTTAATTCAAACTAGAAAATACCTGAAAATTTTTGAATTAGTTTGTTTTTTTGTTAGATAAAACCCCTCGCTAGGTGATTAAGATTACAGATTGGAACGCAGCCAGTTATATATTGTCAGTATGGAAGAACCAAAAACGGAAATTTGCAAATAGTACAAATGATGATTCGATATTTTGACAAGGGATTACAAGAATTTAAAACCCTTAAAAGGAAAACCAAAAGTTTCAAGCTCAGTACATTTCGTTTTTAGAAATCAGACTAGTTTCAACAATTAAATATTTTTGAAAAGACAACAGTATGACAAGATATTAAATTGTGTAAAAAACTGGTATTTACAAAATATTTTTATATATTTTAACAAGGGATTACAACGATTCATAAACCATAAAAAGAAAAACTTTTTGAACGCAACCAGTTATATAATGTCAAGAAGAAGGCCCAAACAATGAAAATTTGTAATTATTACAAATGATTATTCTGTATTTTGACAAGGGATTACAGTAATTAAAAAACCTTTACAGAAACCCTGAAAGTTTGCTGTCTTTTCATATTGTGGTCTTTTCAAAGATTTTGATAGATATTTCTAACAACAATATCTATCAAAATATATCAAACCTAACCTTCACACGCACACTTACACCTACACACCTATACCTAACCCCACACACAGCCACATATTTTTTCTAGTTTTTAGTTATATGTTTATAGCTACATTTAACATATCTATCACCTTAACCTACACATACTTTCACAGCCACATATTTTTTTTTGTTTTTTTCTTGTTACAGGGATATCACAGGTCCACGCCTTCTTATTGAGTTTTCGAAAGTATCCTTCGGGACGACCTTTGGTATTGACCTCGGATCATCTGAAGGACGTTCCCCTATCTACAAGCTGGGAACGCACTTGGTTGCCAGGGCTCTGGCCATTCACCAAGACTAGACTCAGTGAAACCAAGTATTTAGTGTGTCACAGTTACCGTATGACGTTTATCACACTTACTGTATGACGTTACCGTAGAGTAGTCCGAACCCAAATCTTTTGTCTTTTGTTTTTCATAGGATGTCAATCTACCGTGAGTAACATGTGACATATTTAAAATACAAAGATTCTTTCCTTCTAAAGATAATTCTGAATTCCCTTAATTAAGTTTAAATCCCGTTTCCAAGAGTCTAAATTCTTAAGCAGCAAAAAGAAAAACTGGGTTTTAGTTTCAGCCAAACCTCGGCGCTAATCACGGGAGACGGTTTTGAATTTCGCCAAGAATATTGGTAATAAAAAAAATCACTAAATACAATGTTTCTCAGGAAGCTAAAGTTATAACGTTTAATCATCAGAAAGATTTAAAACAAATCATTGGATAGATAGTTCGCATTATGTAGTGAGTTTGCAAACATAATTACAAAATAGCGGCCCCCTCCACAGGACTTAGGCCAATCGTGAAAAAGCTGGTAAAGCGCAGAAGTTATATTTTTGTGATATAGTGGAAAAAAACTGTTTTTTGTTTCAATTATGGATTGTCTCTATTGCCATCAACATTATTTTTGAGATCCAATTTAATCCTTGCCTCTGTAGTTGTCAGTTAGAAGTGAAGCACTGTTGTACACCTAATATAAGTCTCAATAAAACTATTGCTTTTCTATTTGTGTTTTGTTTTATTTTATGTCTGTATCTAATCGCACAGCAGGTAATTAGTTCATGTGTTTCCAACGGTAGCGCTCCCAGGAATCTGATTTCTACATAACATAACAGGTAATTGATTTCGAGATTACCCAAGGAAAAGAGGTTACATTTATATAATTACATATCTTATTTTCTCGCGTTCAGCGAGTGGCGCGGTCACCCATTTATCTATCCCCCCCATTGCAGCCGGTGCAGCCCTCAACGGCACGAGATAAGCTATAACGGCTCGGACGATGCGATCGTAAAATTCCCCGGCGGAACCTTTGATTTTCTTATCATTTTTATAGCTTGCTTAGCCTATCACTTAACCTAAGAAAAATTCACCCGGCGGAAATGGCGCGATCTTTAACGCCACAAACGGCACAGTCTTTAGCGCTATAAGTGGCGCTATCGGAGAACTTATAAGGTGTAAGTTCACAGCTTTAAAGTATAATATTACATTTGACGCGGTCAACCTTTATTACCACAATTATAACCCAGTCTAATTTTTTTTATCGCTACATCACTGAATCAATGTACTATCAGTGACTTATAATTAAGATGAATTATACAATTTGTGATTATTATGGAACCAAAGAAAAATCAGAGAAAAATGGGACCCCTGAATTTTTGTTGCTGCAGATAATGGAAAACAAAACTAATTTAAAAATTTTTGGGAACTTTTTTAGTTTGATTTATAAAATTAAAATTATTCCTCAGACACCATAATTTTGTATGCCGTTTACATAATAAATTTTTTTGCGTATGCTTTTTTGTTACATAAAATCCCTTCGATACGTGATTAAGCTTAACGCAACCAGTTATACATTGTCAGAATGGAAGAACCAAAAACGAAAATTTGCAATTATTGCAAATGATGAATCGATATGTTGACAAGGGATTACAACAATTTAAAAATCTTAAAAGGAAAACCAAAAGTTACAAGCTCAGTACATTTCTTTTTTAGAAATCGTACTAGTTTCAACAATTAAGTATTTATGAAAAGACATTAAATTGTGTAAAAAGTAAAAAACTGGTATTTACAAAAATATTTGTATATATTTTAACAAGGGATTACAACGATTCATAAACCTTAAAAAAGGAAACTTTTTGAACACAACTACTTATATAATCTCAAGAAGAAGGCCCAAATAACGAAAATTTGCTATTATTACAAATGATGATTCTTTATTTTGTTTGACAAGGGATTACAGCAATTAAAAAACCATTAGAAAAACCCTGAAAGTTTGCTGTCTTTTCATATTGTGGTCTTTTCAAAGATATTTAAGAAAGTCTGATTTCTAACAACGATATCTATCAAAATTTTTCAAACCTGACCCACCTATTCCTATACCTAAACATACCAAAAGTTTGAATCTTGGGAATTATTGTTATGAGAAATCGGACTATCTTCAATAATAAAATATACTTGAAAGGGATGCAGTACGAAAAGACACTAAATGGTGTAAAGAGCAAAAAACTGGTAATTGCAAAAACATTTGAATATATTTTAACAAGGGATTACAACAATTCAAAAACCTTAAAAAAGTAAACCAAAAGTTTGAAGCTTATTAGAAATCGTTATACATACAAATATTTTTGCAACTACCAGTTTTTTGCTCTTTACGTAAACCAATGTCTTTTTATACTGAATTTTCTCAAATATATTTTATTACCAAAGTAAGTCCAATTTATAACAACGATTTCTAATAAGCTTCAAACTTTTGGTTGCCTTTGTTTAAAATATATTCAAATGTTTTTGCAATTACCAGTTTTTTGCTCTTTACACCATTTAGTGTCTTTTCGTACTGCATCCCTTTCAAGTATATTTTATTATTGAAGATAGTCCGATTTCTCATAACAATAATTCCTAAGATTCAAGCTTTTGGTTTCCTGCTTTTTTAGTTTTTGAATCGTTGTAACCCCTTGTTAAAATATATACAAATAATTTTGCAATTACCAGTTGTTTGCTCTTTACGCAATTTATTGTCTTTTCAAAAATCTTCAATTATTGAAGCAAGTCTGATTTCCAACAATGATATATACTAAGCGTAAAACTTTTGGTTTTCTTTTTAAATGTTTTTGACTCTTCTAGAACGGGCAATCTCTAAAACTGTGACATGTGATATTTTGGGAGAGGTAAACATTGACACAACATAATTCGATAGTTTAAAGGGATCAAAACATAAGTCCTCAGTTCGTGACCAAGTCTCACCTTAAACTTTCTAGGAATACCTCTAGAAATTCTTACTTTACCCAAAATTCCCCGATGTCTCTCGATTCAAAATAAACATTTTTAAAAGAAGTGATCTTCCCCTAAAATGAGCTAATTTCCCTGCGAGTGAAAGTCCAGTTGTACTGCAAAACATTTGATGAAACAATAAATATTGTACTACGGTAATTACTTGGCTAAAAAAAAAAAAAAAAAAAAAAAAAAAAAAAAAAAAAAAAAAAAAAAAAAAAAAAAAAAACTGTCTTCCTACTTTAGTAACTGAAATAAATGAGCACTTGAACAAGGTCTAGACCCTGCTCATCCATCCAGTTCCCCAGGACAAAACAGTATATCCAATCCGACAATCCGAAAATCAAGTCCAAAATATAGCAAAATCAGCATCAATAAGTATACGTCAATGTTCCGAAACCAAGCTATAACACCTTAAATCTACAAAAATATTATATTCCTAAGGTGATCACCACATATCAGGGCTCATCAGATGAAAACTCATTGCCTAAATGGGTTTCGGCGCTTAAATTTCATTACCCAGGCAATATGAGCGCGCCATGCCATAATCTGGCATACCCCTATGTAGTGACACCTATGGAATAAACATAAACAAAATTCAAAATATCTAAAAAATAAAAATATATACCCCAGAAAAATTATTTCAAGCATCCTTAACCAACCTTCAAATAACACTGAAAGCCAAACCTTCAGCCTATTTAAATACAAATAAATAAATAGCACTAGCTCTCCCCCGGAACAATTTCACTCTCACTCAAATTCTAAGAATTAAATTCCGAATATCACACCTTAATCTTTACCACTTGTGTCGCAATCTACCCTAAACTAAAGGGAAGATAAACCAGATTCCTTCAACAAGTTACCGTAAAATATCATTCAAGATATCTTGATAACTTTTATTATACTTTTGTAAAAGCTGATTATACTTAAAAAAAAGCTTTTTAAATTGCCAAGCAAGATTATTGGCGGAAAAACCTCTTACAATTAGCTTCTTGCTAACAGCTTGACCTAAAACAACTCAAAATGTTATTACCTAGTTCATCCACAACAACAAAAAATGTTTCTTACACTTTATTTATAGAGTTCATATATCGTCATTACTAAGAAAGTTCTCAAGCATGTACGGCAATTCCTTTGTGCTACTGTTTTTCTTGATATTTTAATTATTAATCACTTCCTTAGCTGTCACTGGCTAATGTAGTGATTTTATTTTGGTTTTCGGCAATTTTTGAAGATTCCAGGCCTCTGACTTGCACTTAGAGTAAATGTTTTTCAAATAGTCAAAAAAGCTTTCAAAGGTTAAAAATCGTTTCAAATCATGTGCTTTCTTTTGCATTTTGCTTTTATAATTGAAAGTATCAAATCTTTTAATGCTGTTTTTTTTCTCTAGAGGCTGTATTTCCCTTGATAGTTAACTTTTAATACTGATTCAACAACAAAAAATGTACCTTTTTTGTATTTTTGTTTTTCAGAAGATTTGAAAAAAATCTTAATCCCTATATTTTTGTGAATTGGCTCCTATGATCCATTCATCATTAATAACTATAATTTCATGAAAATATTGGGACGAATAAAAATTCTATGTTACACTTTAATTTTATTCACTTGTAGACACCCATCCTTCTCATGACATGATAAGACAGAGTAGAGGAAAAAGAAATAAAAAACGTAAAAAAAAACACGTGAACAAGAAACCAATCACGGCACTAAATATCGTCATAGCAACGACATATGGTGATAAAAATAAAACATAAATTGAAAACAAATTTAATTATTACTGCACTAAATACAGTTAAGGCCCAGCAAGTTTAAATTTTCTGATCAATGGAGAATTCTGATCCCAAGTTGGCAACGGAAGTAACATTTAGCGAACCGAAAAAAAATGAACTGCACTTTTAACAGTGGATGGCTACCGCCAAGCAATTTTTGCATTGGCTACAACTGTGACAGCATCAGAACAACCTATTCCCCACTTGCAAACAAATTGGTGAGGTGGAGTGCGACATATTTTTTCAATGTCAGATCGAAAAAGAAGCTCGAAGACTTTTCAAAAGGAAGTCCAACCGTAACAGGTTAAAATGATGAACATTCTGGGTTCGCTTTTCTATATTTGGGAAATGGGTTAAGGTCTAAAATGCAAAAAGAATGAGGTACAATTTGCTGTGTAGAAATCATCTCCATTAAAAGTGTCAAGTGATGGACTAATACCTCTCCACTAAATTTCAAATGTAAAGCACTGAAGCAGTCAATTGATTTAGGTCTTAAATGTCTGATGACCTATTCAATCGATGCTGTGCTAGCAACGAACTCTTTACTGGGACTGATAGCAAGGAAATTATCTAACTCAGTTTCATATAAAAGAGTTTAGGTACTGATCAGAAGCAGCAAAATCGGATTCATAGTAGGGATACAATTCTTCATCTTAAATGGAAGCCGCAGAGAGAGATGAGGGGGACCAATCTTCGTCAGAGATAAAAACAAGATTTTGTTATTTTTGACAGGTGCCAAATTAGCGTTTAATAGGTTTCTGCGATGAAGATTTCGAGTCTTGGAAAAACTTCTCTTTGTATTGAGACGAACATGATTCACAACACTAGTCATTTGACTGTCACAAACTTTCCCAAAATTGAACCAAAATTTTGCTTCGAGGTACGAAGCAACGAGATCAGGGTTCGAAGACCAGCCTGGAATATTACCCTTATGGATTTTTCGAAACGAGACGGCTTGATTTTTGGCCAAACGAAGAGCATGGCTGATTTCGGCTACATACATATCCAGGCAAAGTCTCAAGTCATATTTTGGGAATCTGGTTCATATTTGTAAAGGGTGAAGAGGAGCATGGAGTTTACCATGGAGTATAAAACCTGTACAAGAAGCAAACAAATCAGAATTTATTCTAGCCCAGCCATGACGGGTTTTTACCCTAGGAGGAGGAATAATATATTTTGTTCTTTGAAACCATCGAGTTGGAATGGTCAGATAATTTATAGTAAGAAATAACTATCACTAGCTGAGCAGGATGTGAGACACAGCGGCATGACTAGATTAGAAGTTCGAGCAGAATTTTGTACCAATTAAAAATCGCCATTTCGCAAGAACGCTGAAATAATCGGCAAACATAATAATTATCATTGATGTACGAGTTGATTGGTGTATACCAATTTCCTAGAAGTCGCAATTAAAATCACGCAGGGTAAGCTTATTTGCTTAACTTTATCCAAACATGAATCAAGTTTTTTTTTAACAGAAAGTGCGAATAATTCATCAGATTGATCGTTAACGTAATCTGTTGGTGAATACACATTAATGAAAATAGAACTCCAACCCTAATTGTAAGAAAGCCATCAACCGTCTGAAATACACTAGAACGGACATCTGAAAGTACACATTGGCTATCTAACAAAACTCGCTCATCTGAGCAATTTCCCATTGTCATTGGATTGGACTGGATAACACACCACCCTTGCAATGTCATTGGATATCGTCAACCTTTAGGAAATCGAATCATCTAATTGCATGGCATGTGAGGTTTGGAAGAATGTTGATGTAAGAAATCTGCATAAGCATCAATAATTTGTGCTGGTATAACCGAAAACTGCATAATTACATACAGAGGTTTTTGCCGTTAAATATTGAATTCCCGGAATCTCGTAACTCAGCAAATTTTTGCAGGCTCGTAAATTTTGATGGGTAATATTAAACCAAACAAATTTAACATATTAAACATAATATATTTGAAATCAGCATGAAAATTCAATTCTTTTGATGTATCTAAAGTTATCAAAATTCAGTTTTGTAGAATGTCGGCTACTATTAAGCTGAGTTGCTCCTTACCACAAACTGTTTGAAACATACTTATGTGTAATTAGAAGTTGGAAGAGCTTTGTTGACTTTGAAATGCCTTCCAAAGCTTCTTAACTGAAAAAAAAATATAGACCAGATATACATTTAGTACAGTTTGAGACAAATGTTTCTCAAAACTATAATTCGCGGTTTAGATGAAAGACATGAAAAGCTGAAACCTAATAAGACTAAAAGCATGTTCCTCATAATACCAAGGATCATGACAGGGAATCTGGATGTTTGAATTGGTAGAGTGGAAACCTAAAAACCACGTACATCTAACAAAAAAAAAGAAGGAAAAATATGGAACTCGATTATTGAGTAAATAAGGCCAAGGAAGCTGACTATTGACGTCGAAATAAAAACAAGAAAGTTGAATTAAAAATCCAAAGGCTAAAAAGACATGTAACGAAACAATTTAGGAGCGTCTAGCTTTCCTTTCAGTTGAAGTTATGTTTAGGAGTCAAGAGATTGTCAATGTTAGTATTTTCACTGACAAAAAGCCTCTCCAGATCTAACTAATTATTTCTGCTATCTGTTTTCACGTTTCGATGAGGCAACACAGAAAATAATTCTACTACTAACAATTATCTGCAGCACCAAACCGCCTGATGCCAATATAAATAATACATTGTGCCAACATCGTTCTTATATACCCCCAGGGTATAACTTAAAACCCTTGCCCTGAGGGTTGTGGAGGAGTGTCCTCCTCTTTACTTAGTCCCCGTTTCTTGTCTCGTTCTCAAGTGCAAAAGATTTCGCACTCGCGCGATCGCGCTGCCTATGATTTATACAACAACTTTCTATATAAACCTTATATGCCCCCAGGGCATAATTTACAACTCTTGCAGTGAGGGCTCTGAGGGGGTTTTCATTCTAAAAGACCTAATTTCCAGAACTTTCAACTGCGTTGAACAAAATGGATATCTCAAAATTTTAATTCGATGTGTTCGAGAAAATGGTGGGCGTGAGAGGGGCGTTAGTCAAAGGCACTAGCCCTTTCTACGACAACGCTTTCAATAAAAACTTTATATGCCCCCAGGGTATAAATTACAACCTTTATCCTAAGGTCTCCTAGGGTGGTTGTCATCCTCTAAGACCGAACAACTTTCTATATAAACCTTATATTCCCCCAGGGCATAATTTACAACCCTTGCACTGAGGGCTCTGAGGGGGTTATCATCTTAAAAGACCTAATTTCCATAACTTTCAACTACGTTGAACAAAATGGATATATCAAAATTTTAATTCGATGTGTTTGAGAAAATGGTGGGCATGAGAGAGGCGTTAGTCGCTGTACAATCAATTTCAACAGTTAAAAAAGGCACTAGCCCTTTCAGTTTCCAATTGAATGAGCCCTTTTGAAGTTTCTAAGACAACGCTTTCAATAAAAACTTTATATGCCCCCAGGGTATAAATTACAACCCTTACCCTAAGGTCTCCTAGGGTGGTTGGCATCCTCTAAGACCGAATTTCCAGAACTTTCAACTACGTTAAACAACATGGCTATCTCAAAATTTTACTTAAACTTAAAACAGGGCACTAGCCTTTTGAATTTCCAATCGAATGAGCCCTTTTTCAAGTGTCTATGACAAAGATTTCAAAAAAAACCTGATATGCCCCCAGGGCATAACTTATAACCCTTGTCCTGAAGACTGTGGGAGGAGTGTCCTGCTCAAAGGTATAATTTCCTGAACTTTGAACTGCGTGGAACAAAATGGCTATCTCAAAATCTTTATTGGGTGCGTTTGGGGAAATGGTGGGCGTGGAAGGGGTGTTATTTTCTTTCCAATCACTTTCGACTATTAAAAAAGGCACTAGCCATTTCAATTTTCAATAGAATAAGCCCTTTTTGAAGTTTCTACGACAACGCGTTATATTAAAACCTTATATGCCCCCTGGGCATAATTTACAACCCTTGCCCTGAGGGCTGTGGGGGGTTGTCATCCTCAAAGACCTAATTTCCAGAACTTAAAACTACATTGAATAAAATGGCTATCTCAAAGTTTTGATTAGATGTGTTTGGGGAAAAGGTGGACGTGAGAGGCGGGTTAGTTGTCCTCTAATCACTTTTGACTATTAAAAAGGGCACTAGCCCTTTGAATTTCCAATCGAATGAGCCTTTTTTAAAGTTTCTACGACAACGCCTTCTATGAAAAACCCTATATACCCCCAGGGCATAACTTACAACCCTTGCCCTAAGGGATGTGGGGGACTGTCCTCAAAAACATAATTTCTATCTGGAAATCAACTACGCTGAACAAAACGGCTATCTCAAAATTTTGATTGGATGTGTTTTGGGAAATGGTGGGCGTCTAAGGGGTGTTATTCGGCTTACAATCACTTTCGACTATTAAAAAGGGCACAAGCCATTCCAATTTCTAATTGAATGAGCACTTTTCGAAGTTTCTATGACAAATTATTCGATACGAAGTGTCCTGCTCTAAAGGAAAAAATTAATAAATAATACATTGTGCCAACATCGTTCTTATATGCCCCCAGGGCATAACTTAAAATTCTTGCCCTGAGGGTTGTGGGGGAGTGTCCTCCTCTTTACTTAGTCCCCGTTTCTTGTCTCGTTCTCGAGTGTCCCCGTTCTTTACTTAGGAAGCGCGATCGCGCTGCCTATGATTTATACAACAACTTTCTCTATAAACCTTATATGACCCCAGGGCATAATTTACAACCCTTGCACTGAGGGGGTTATCATTCTAAAAGACCTAAGTTCCAGAACTTTCAACTACGTTGAACAAAATGGATATCTCAAAATTTTAATTCGATATGGTTGGGAAAATGATGGGCGTGAGAGGGACATTAGTCGCTATCCAATCACTTACAACTATTGAAAAAGGCACTAGCCCTTTCAATTTCCAATTGAAAGAGCCCTTTTGAAGTTTCTACGACAACGCTTTCAATAAAAACTCTATATGCCCCCAGGGTATAATTACAACCCTTGCCCTGAGGGCTCTGGGGGGAGGGGTGGTCATCCTTAAAGACCTAATTTCTAAAACTTTCAACTAAGTTGAATAAAATGGCTATCTAAAAATTTTGATTGGATGTGTTTGGGGAAAAGATGGGCGTGAGAGGGGGGTAGTTGCCTTCAAATCACTTTCGACTATTAAAAAGAGTACTAGCCCTTTAAATTTCAAATCGAATGAGCCCTTTTTCAAGTTTCTACGACAAAGATTTCAATAAAAACCTTATATGCCCCCAGGGCATAAATTATAATCCTTGCCATGAGGGTTGTGGGGGAGTGTCCTCCTCAAAAATATATTTTCTATCTTGAAATCAACTACGCTGAACAAAATGGCTATCTCAAATTTTTTATTGGATGTGTTTGGGGGAATGATGGGCGCATTCATATTTTTTTAGATGATGCTGCAATAAATGAGAAAAGTCGACAGCCGTGTTTTATCTTTCTGAAGAAAAGATTAGGCCTAATTAAGATTAGAAAGTTCAATTTATTTGGCAATGACAAAAACTACAAAATTTGCTATTGTTTGTTCTAGTAACATGAATCGTAGTATGGAAGCTCACCGGGTCTTAAGGTGTCAAACATTCACAAAAGTTTTTAGTTTAACCTCTGCTACTTCATGTGTATTAACCTAAGAAGTCAAGTAACTAGGCTATATTTGGGAATAATGGCACTTCTTGTCATGAATGTAGAATAAATTGGTTATCTTAATGCATAAGCTGGTAAATTTGCACTTTAAGACATAATTTATGTAGGATGAAAGTGAATACATCACTTGATGCCTTTTCTTATGCTCTTGTACCAGGGGTGGATCCAGGAGTTTTTTAGGGGGGGGGGGGCGCAAAATAGGTTAATCTGATGAACTCTCTAAGAGCAAGTTTATTTAATGTAAACTTGCATTAATTAAGTAAATTACACTACTTTAGACTACATAAGGGGGGGGGGGGGGTGCAGCCCCTCTGGATCTACCACTGTCTTGCACAATCCTATAGGCCTAATTGCTTCTGGAGCAAATTGCATCTTTCTTAAATAGGCCTGGAAGGTATCTGTTTTACCACACCAACAAGTTATTACCACTAGGAAAGGTTATGAAAATGGTTAAAAACAAACTATTAGCTTATAAAGGTAAAATTCTACTTTAGTTACTCTTGGTTATCTTGGAAAGGGGTTGGGTTAGGAAAATGAAACTTTCAGGGATGGATCTACATGCTAAGGTATGTCCCGGGAACATACCTCCACTCCTTCCCCCCTCTATATAATGATAAATTACTGCACATTACTAGTTGTTTTAGCTCACATTTCATCCTATATTACTATCATATTTATAAATCACTGCTTACCTTAGACAACTTCAGCTTTTAACCTTGTTCATTAAAATATATTCCATTTTCCAAATCCTATTTTCATTAACGATCCATTTAACTTTTAAGAGCTGACATTGCTTATCGAACCCGTTTGTGATGTCACAACTTTGCTTATCACAACCCCTTTAATAGTGGCATGCAGATGCCATGGGGTAGAAGGCAACTGTGTTGATAAGCCATTTAAACTTTATTAATTAGGGAAAGGATTTGACAAGAGATAGACCAGTAAAAAATCCAAATTGTTTCTAGAGGAAAAATTATGTTATGAGAAGATGTTTTTACTTTTATAGGTCCATGCGCTCATGAAGGGAAGAGGTTTTTAAAATCCCCCTTCCCCCAAAACTCAAAATTTTTAAAAATTCTACTTTAGAAGCTTCTTAAATATTTCTAAAGCACTAATTGATAGAGGGCTACCAAAATCAGAATTGACTTTAAAAGACAAGATATGTCATGGGAAGATGTTTTTGAAATCCCCCCTCCCCAAAACTCAAAAATGTCTAAAATTCTACTTAAGAAGCTTTTTATATATTTCTAAAGCACTAATAGATAGAGCGCTACAAATATCAGAATCGACTTCAGAGGACAAATTATGTTATGGGAAAATGTTTTTGAAATCCCTCTTCCCCCCAAACTCAAAATTTTCCAAAATTTTACTTTAGAAGCTTTTTTAAATATTTCTAAAGCGCTAAGACATAGAGCGCTATAAGCATCAGAATCAACTTTCAGAGGACAAATTATGTTATGGGAAGATGTTCTTGAAATCCCCCTTCCCCCTAAACTCAAAATTTTCAAAAATTCTACTTTAGAAACTTTTTTGAATATTTCTAAAGCGCTAAGACATAGAGCGCTACAAACATCAGAATCAACTTTAGAGGACAAATTATGTTATGGAATGATAGTAGAAAGGGGAGTAGCAGTCCCACCCCTCACCCCTGCTGCCTCCTACAAATTTTTTACATAATTTATGCATGTTTTTATGGATTTTGTCAGTGAGAATGAAAAAACAGGATTTTTCTCACTTTGATGGATGTTTCTTGGGCGGTTATATGTGTTGGTCAATTTATTTGATGTTTTTCATGGATGTCAACATCAATTTATGGATGTTTTTATGGTTTTTGTCAGTGAGAATGAAAAAACAGGATTTTTCTCACTTTGATGGATGTTTCATGGATGGTTATGTGTGTTGGTCAATTTATGGATGTTTTTATGATTTTTGTCAGTGAGAATGAAAAAACAGGATTTTTCTCACTTTGATGGATGTTTCATGGATGGTTATGTGTGTTGGTCAATTTATGGATGTTTTTATGGTTTTTGTCAGTGAGAATGAAAAAACAGGATTTTTCTCACTTTGATGGATGTTTCATGGATGGTTATGTGTGTTGGTCAATTTATGGATGTTTTTATGGTTTTTGTCAGTGAGAATGAAAAAAACAGGATTTTTCTCACTTTGATGGATGTTTCATGGATGGTTATGTGTGTTGGTCAATTTATGGATGTTTTTATGATTTTTGTCAGTGAGAATGAAAAAACAGGATTTTTCTCACTTTGATGGATTTTTCATGGATGGTTATGTATGTTGGTCAATTTATGGATGTTTTTATGGTTTTTGTCAGTGAGAATGAAAAAACAGGATTTTTCTCACTTTGATCGATGTTTCATGGATGGTTATGTGTGTTGGTCAATTTATGGATGTTTTTATGGTTTTTGTCAGTGAGAATGAAAAAACAGGATTTTTCTCACTTTGATGGATGTTTCATGGATGGTTATGTGTGTTGGTCAATTTATGGATGTTTTTATGGTTTTCTCACTGAGAATGAAAAAACAGGATTTTTCTCACTTTGATGGATGTTTCATGGATGATTATGTGTGTTGGTCAATTTATGGATGTTTTTATGGTTTTTCTCACTGAGAATGAAAAAACAGGATTTTTCTCATTTTGATGTGTTTTCAAGGTCGATTTCTTCATTGTTTCCAAGTGCATTGTCTCCGGGGCGAATGACAAATGACACATGACACATGATACATGACACATGACACATGACACGACACATGACATATGACACGACACATGACACAAGACACAGACACAGACACAGACATAGACACACAATGGATTTCTGAGAAATTGATTACATAATCGGTAGAACCCTATCAGGAGCTCGTGACGGGATTTCATATATGGGCAGAATGAGGTAATCGACTAGGACAAATGGATTTCTGAGAAATTGATTACATAATCGGTAGAACCCTATCAGGAGGACATGACGGGGGTCCATATATGGGCATAGAATGACGTAATCGACTAGGACAGTTGGAATATTTCAGTAGTGGTTTGTCGTGGTTTACCATTTCACAGTTACATTCTCTTGATTTTTCAAAGTTCATTTTCGATTTCTTTCGTTGAAATGCAAGAGTTGGAATATTTCAGTAATGTTTTGTCATGGTTTACCTTGTCACAATTACATTCTCTTGATTTTTCTAAGTTCATTTTGAATTTCTTTCGTTGAAATGCAAGAGTTGGAATATTTCAGTAGTCTTTTGTCGTGGTTTACTTTGTCACAGTTACATTTTCTTGATTTTTCAAAGTTCATTGTGGATTTATTTCGTTGAAATGCAAGAGTTGGAATATTTCAGTAGTGTTTTGTCGTGGTTTACCATGTCACAGTTACATTCTATTGATTTTTCAAAGTTCATTGTGGATTTCTTTCGTTGAAATGTTAGAGTTGGAATATTTCAGTAGTGTCTTATCTTGGTTTACCTTGTCACAATTACATTCTCTTGATTTTTCTAAGTTCATTGTGGATTTCTTTCGTGAAATCCAAGAGTTGGAATATTTCAGTAGTGTTTTGTCGTGGTTTACTTTGTCACAGTTACATTCTCTTGATTTTTTTAAAGTTCATTTAGAATTTCTTTCGTGAATTACAAGAGTTGGAATATTTCAGTAGTGTTTTTTCATGTTTTACCTTGTCACAGTTACATTCTCTTGATTTTTTAAAGTTCATTGTGAATTTCTTTCGTTGAAATGCAAGAGTTGGAATATTTCAGTAGTGTTTTGTCGTGGTTTACTTTGTCACAGTTACATTTTCTTGATTTTTAAAAGTTTATTGTGGATTTATTTCGTTGAAATGCAAGAGTTGGAATGTTTCAGCAGTGTTTTGTCGTGGTTTACCATGTCACAGTCACATTCTCTTGATTCTTCAAAGTTTATTGTGGATTTCTTTCGTTGAAATGCAAGAGTTAGAATATTTCAGTAGTGTCTTATCATGGTTTACCTTGTCACAGTTACATTCTCTTGATTTTTCAAAGTTCATTGTGGATTTCTGTCGTGAAATCCAAGAGTTTGTAATATTTCAGTAGTGTTTTGTCGTGGTTTACTTTGTCACAGTTACATTCTCTTGATTTTCTAAAGTTCATTTAGAATTTCTTTCGTGAAATGCAAGAGTTGGAATAATTCAGTAGTGTTTTGTTGTGGTTTACCTTGTCACAGTTACATTTTCTTGATTTTTCAAAGTTCATTTTTGAATTTCTTTCGTAAGATGCAAGAGTTGAAATATTTTAGTAGTGTTTTGTCGTGGTTTATTTTGTCACAGTTACATTCTCTTGTTTTTTCAAAGTTCATTTTGGAATTTCTTTACTTGAAATGCAAGAGTTGGAATATTTCAGTAGTGTTTTGTCGTGGTTTACCATGTCACAGTTACACTCTCTTGATTTTTCAAAGTTCATTTTGAATTTCTTTCGTTGAAATGCAAGAGTTGGAATATTTCAGTAGTGTCTTATCGTGGTTTACCTTGTCACAGTTACATTCTCTTGATTTTTCAAAGTTCATTTTTGAATTTCTTTCGTTGAAATGTGTTTTGTTGTGCTTTACCTTGACACAGTTATATTTTCTTGATTTTTCAAAGTTCATTTTGAATTTCTTTCGTGAAATGCAAGAGTTGGAATATTTCAGTAGTGTTTTGTCGTGGTTTACTATGGTTTACCTTGTCACAGTTACACTTTCTTGATTTTTCAAAGTTCATTTTGAATTTCTTTCGTTGAAATGCAAGAGTTGGAATATTTCAGTAGTGTTTTGTTGTGGTTTACCTTGTCACACTTACATTCTCTTGATTTTTCAAAGTTCATTTCGAATTTCTTTCATTGAAATGCAAGAGCTGGAATATTTCAGTAGTGTTCTGTCGTGGTTTACCTTGTCACAGTTACATTCTCTTGATTTTTCAAAGTTCATTTGAATTTCTTTCATTGAAATGCAAGAGTTGGATTATTTCAGTAGTGTTTTTTCATGGTTTACCATGTCACAGTTACATTCTCTTGATTTTTCAAAGTTCATTTTGAATTTCTTTCGTTGAAATCCGAGAGTTGGAATATTTCAGTAGTGTTTTGTCGTGGTTTACCTTGTCACAGTTACATTCTATTAATTTTTCAAAGTTCATTTTAAATTTCTTTCATTGAAATGCAAGAGTTGGATTATTTCAGTAGTGTTTTGTCATGGTTTACCTTGTCACAGATACATTCTCTTGATTTTTCAAAGTTCATTTTGGATTTCATTCGTTGAAATGCAAGAGTTGGAATATTTCAGTAGTGTTCTGTCATTGTTTACCATGTCACAGTTACATTCTCTTGATTTTTCAAAGTTCATTTTGAATTTCTTTCGTTGAAATGCAAGAGTTGGAATATTTCAGTAGTGTTTTGTTGCGGTTTACCTTGTCACAGTTACATTCTCTTAATTTTTCAAAGTTCATTTTGGATTTCTTTCGTTGAAATGCAAGAGTTGGAATATTTCAGTAGTGTTTTGTCATGGTTTACCTTGTCAGAGTTACATTCTCTTGATTTTTCGAAGTTCTTTTTGAATTTCTTTCATTGAAATGCAAGAGTTGGAATATTTCAGTAGTTTTTTGTCATGGTTTACCTTGTCACAGTTACATTCTATTAATTTTTCCAAGTTCATTTTGAATTTCTTTCGTTGAAATGCAAGAATTGGAATATTTCAGTAGTGTTTTGTCATGGTTTACCTTGTCACAGATGCATTCTATTGATTTTTCAAAGTTCATCTTGAATTTCTTTCATTGAAATGCAAGAGTTGGAATATTTCAGTAGTGTTCTGTCATTGTTTACCATGTCACAGTTACATTCTCTTGATTTTTCAAAGTTCATTTTGAATTTCTTTCGTTGAAATGTAAGAGTTGGAATATTTCAGTAGTGTTTTGTTGCGATTAACCTTGTCACAGTTACATTCTCTGAATTTTTCAAAGTTCATTTTGGATTTCTTTCGTTGAAATGCAAGAGTTGGAATATTTCAGTAGTGTTTTGTCGTGGTTTACCTTGTCACAGTTACATTCTCTTGATTTTTCAAAGTTCATTTGAATTTCTTTCATTGAAATGCAAGAGTTGGATTATTTCAGTAGTGTTTTGTTGTGCTTTACCTTATCACAGTTACATTCTCTTAATTTTTCAAAGTTCATTTTTAATTTCTTTCATTGAAATGCAAGAGTTGGAATATTTCAGTTGTGTTTTGTCATGGTTTACCTTGTCACAGTTACATTCTCTTGATTTTTCAAAGTTCATTTTGGATTTATTTCGTTGAAATGCAGGAGTTGGAATATTTCAGTAGTGTTTTGTCATGGTTTTCCCTGTCACAGATATATTCTATTGATTTTTCAAAGTTCATTTCGAATTTCTTTCATTGAAATGCAAGAGTTGGAATATTTCAGTAATGTTTTGTCGTGGTTTACCTTGTCACAGTTACATTCTCTTGATTTTTAAAAGTTCATTTGAATTTCTTTCATTGAAATGCAAGAGTTGGATTTTTTCAGTAGTGTTTTGTTGTGCTTTACCTTGTCACAGTTACATTCTCTTAATTTTTCAAAGTTCATTTTTAATTTCTTTCGTTGAAATGCAAGAGTTGGAATAATTCAGTAGTGTTTTGTCATGGTTTACCTTGTCAAAGTTACATTCTGTTGATTTTTTCAAAGTTCATTTGAATTTCTTTCATTGAAATGCAAGAGTTTGGAATATTTCAGTAGTGTTTTGTCGTGGTTTACCTTGTCACAGCTACATTCTCTTAATTTTTCAAAGTTCATTTTGAATTTCTGTCGTTGAAATGCAAGAGTTGGAATATGTCAGTAGTGTTTTGTCATGGTTTACTTTGTCACAAATACATTCTCTTGATTTTTCAAAGTTCATTTCGAATTTCTTTCATTGAAATGCAAGAGTTGGAATATGTCAGTAGTGTTTTGTCGTGGTTTACCTTGTCAAAGTTACATTCTCTTTATTTTTCAAAGTTCATTTGAATTTCTTACATTGTAATGCAAGAGTTGGATTATTTCAGTAGTGTTTTGTTGTGCTTTACCTTGTCACAGTTACATTCTCTTAATTTTTCAAAGTTCATTTTGAATTTCTTTCGTTGAAATGCGAGAGTTGGAATATTTCAGTAGTGTTTTTTCGTGGTTTACCATGTCACAGTTATATTCTCTTGATTTTTCAAAGTTCATTTCGGATTTCTTTCGTTGAAATGCAAGAGTTGGCATATTTCAGTAGTGTTTTGTCATGGTTTACCATGTCACAGTTATATTCTCTTGATTTTTTAAAGTTCATTTCGGATTTCTTTCGTTGAAATGCAAGAGTTGGCATATTTCAGTAATGTTTTATTGTGGTTTACCTTGTCACAATTACATTTTCTTGATTTTTCAAAGTTCATTTTGAATTTCTTTCGGTGAAATGCAAGAGTTGGAATATTTCAGTAGTGTTTTGATATGGTTTACCTTGTCACAGTTACATTCTCTTGATTTTTCAAAGTTCATTTTGAATTTCTTTCATTGAAATGCAAGAGTTGGAATATTTCACTAGTGTTTTGTCATGGTTAACCATGTCACAGTTACATTCTCTTGATTTTTCAAAGTTCGTTTTGAATTTCTTTCGTTGAAATGCAAGAGTTGGAATATTTCAGTAGTGTTTTGTTGCGATTTACCTTGTCACAGTTACATTCTCTTAATTTTTCAAAGTTCATTTTGAATTTCTATCATTGAAATGCAAGAGTTGGAATATTTCAGTAATGTTTTGTTGTGGTTTACCTTGTCACAGTTACATTTTCTTGATTTTTCAAAGTTCATTTTGAATTTCTTTCGGTGAAATGCAAGAGTTGGAATATTTCAGTAGTGTTTTGATATGGTTTACCTTGTCACAGTTACATTCTCTTGATTTTTCAAAGTTCATTTTGAATTTCTTTCATTGAAATGCAAGAGTTGGAATATTTCACTAGTGTTTTGTCATGGTTAACCATGTCATAGTTACATTCTCTTGATTTTTCAAAGTTCGTTTTGAATTTCTTTCGTTGAAATGCAAGAGTTGGAATATTTCAGTAGTGTTTTGTTGCGATTTACCTTGTCACAGTTACATTCTCTTAATTTTTCAAAGTTTATTTTGAATTTCTATCATTGAAATGCAAGAGTTGGAATATGTCAGTAGTGTTTTGTCGTGGTTTACCTTGTCACAGTTACATTCTCTTTATTTTTTAAAGTTCATTTGAATTTCTTACATTGTAATGCAAGAGTTGGATTATTTCAGTAGTGTTTTGTTGTGGTTTACCTTGACACAGTTACATTTTCTTGATTTTTCAAAGTTCATTTTGAATTTCTTTCGTGAAATGCAAGAGTTGGAATATTTCAGAAGTGTTTTGTCGTGGTTTACTGTGGTTTACCTTGTCACAGTTACACTTTCTTGATTTTTAAAGTTCATTTCGGATTTCTTTCGTTGAAATGCAAGAGTTGGCATATTTCAGTAGTGTTTTGTCGTGGTTTACCTTGTCACAGTTACATTCTCATGATTTTTCAAAGTTCATTTTGAATTTCTTTCAATG
The DNA here is from genome assembly GCA_027921565.1 of Artemia sinica. Classification (NCBI taxonomy): domain Eukaryota; kingdom Metazoa; phylum Arthropoda; class Branchiopoda; order Anostraca; family Artemiidae; genus Artemia; species Artemia sinica. Next base: position 11,469,192 of record CM051263.1, on the reverse strand, counting down.
AAATGAAAGAGCTGGAATATTTCAATAGTGTTTTGTCATGGTTTACCTTGTCAGACTTACATTCTCTTAATTTTTCAAAGTTCATTGTGGTTTTATTTCGGTGAAATGCAAGAGTTGGAATATTTCAGTAGTGTTTTGATGTGGTTTACCTTGTCACAGTTACATTCTTTTGATTTTTCAAAGTTCATTTTGGTTTTGTTTCAGTGAAATGCAAGAGTTGGATTATTTCAGTAGTGTTTTGTTGCGGTTTACCATGTCACACTTACATTCTCTTAATTTTTCAAAGTTCATTTTGGATTTCTTTCGATGAAATGCAAGAGTTGGAATATTTCAATAGTGTTTTGTCATGGTTTACCTAGTCACAGTTACATTCTCTTAAGTTTTCAAAGTTCATTTTGAATTTCTGTCGTTGAAATGCAAGAGTTGGAATATTACAGTAGTGTTTGTTCATGGCTTACCTTGTCACAGTTACATTCTCTTGATTTTTCAAAGTTCATTTTGAATTTCTTTCATTGAAATGCAAGAGTTGGAATATTTCAGTAGTGTTTTGTTGTGGTTTACCTTGTCACAGTTACATTCTCTTAATTTTTCAAAGTTCATTTTGAATTTCTTTCATTGAAATGCAAGAGTTGGAATGTTTCAGTAGTGTTTTGTCATGGTTTACCTTGTCACAGTTACATTCTCGTAATTTTTCAAAGTTCATTTTGAATTTCTTTTCGTTGAAATGCAAGAGTTGAAATATTTCAGTAGTGTTTTGTCATGGTTTGCCTTGTCACAGATACATTCTCTTGATTTTCCAAACTTCATTTTGAATTTCATTCGTTGAAATGCAAGAGTTGGAATATTTCAGTAGTGTTTTGTCGTGGTTTACCTAGTCACAGTTACATTCTCTTAATTTTTCAAAGTTCATTTTGAATTTCTTTCGTTGAAATGCAAGAGTTGGAATATTTCAGTAGTGTTTGTTCATGGCTTACCTTGTCACAGTTACATTCTCTTGATTTTTCAAAGTTCATTTTGAATTTCTTTCATTGAAATGCAAGAGTTGGAATATTTCAGTAATGTTTTGTTGTGGTTTACCTTGTCACAGATACATTCTCTTAATTTTTCAAAGTTCATTTTGAATTTCTTTCATTGAAATGCAAGAGTTGGAATATTTCAGTAGTGTTTTGTCATGGTTTACCTTGTCACAGTTACATTCTCGTAATTTTTCAAAGTTCATTTTGAATTTCTTTTCGTTGAAATGCAAGAGTTGAAATATTTCAGTAGTGTTTTGTCATGGTTTGCCTTGTCACAGATACATTCTCTTGATTTTCCAAACTTCATTTTGAATTTCATTCGTTGAAATGCAAGAGTTGGAATATTTCAGTAGTGTTTTGTTGTCGTTTACCTTGTCACAGTTACATTCTCTTTATTTTTCAAAGTTCATTTTAGATTTCTTTCGTTGAAATGTATGAGTTGGATTGTTTCAGTAGTGTTTTGTCGTGGTTTACCATGTCACAGTTACATTCTCTTGATTTTTCAAAGTTCATTTTGGGTTTCTTTCGTGAAATGCAAGAGTTGGAATATTTCAGTAGTGTTTTGCCATGGTTTACATTGTCAAAGTTACATTCTCTTAATTTTTCAAAGTTCATTTTGAATTTCTTTTCGTTGAAATGCAAGAGTTGAAATATTTCAGTAGTGTTTTGTCATGGTTTGCCTTGTCACAGTTAAATTCTCTTGATTTTTCAAAGTTCATTGTGGATTTCTTTCGTTGAAATATGTTTTGGTGTGCTTTACCTTGACACAGTTACATTCTCTTGATTTTTGTTAGGTTAGGTTAGGCTAGATCAAGTTAGGTTAGGTTAGGTTAAGTTAGGTTAGGTTAGGTTAGCCTACGTACGCGCGCGTACGTAAGCTAACCTAACCTAACTTAACCTAACCTAACCTAACTTGATCTAGCCTAACCTAACCTAACAAAAATCAAGAGAATGTAACTGTGTCAAGGTAAAGCACACCAAAACATATTTAAACGAAAGAAATCCACAATGAACTTTGAAAAATCAAGAGAATTTAACTGTGACAGTAAAACACGACAAAACACTACTGAAATATTCCAACTCTTGCATTTCAACGAAAGAAATTCAAAATGAACTTTGAAAAATTAAGAGAATGTAACTTTGACAATGTAAACCATGGCAAAACACTACTGAAATATTCCAACTCTTGCATTTCAATGAAAGAAATTCAAAATGAACTTTGCAAAATCAAGAGAATGTAACTTGACAAGGTAAACCGTATCAAAACACTACTGAAATATTCCAACTCTTGCATTTCACCCAAAGAAATTCAAAATGAACTTTGAAAAATCAAGAAAATGTAATTGTGACAAGGTAAACCACATCAAAACACTACTGAAATATTCCAACTCGTGCACTTCAACGATAAAAATTCAAAATGAACTTTGAAAAATTAAGAGAATGTAACTGTGTTAAGGTAAACCACAACAAAACACTACTGAAATATGCCAACTCTTGCATTTCAACGAAAGAAATCCAAAATGAACTTTAAAAAATCAAGAGAATATAACTGTGACATGGTAAACCATGACAAAACACTACTGAAATATGCCAACTCTCGCATTTCAACGAAAGAAATCCGAAATGAACTTTGAAAAATCAAGAGAATATAACTGTGACATGGTAAACCACGACAAAACACTACTGAAATATTCCAACTCTCGCATTTCAACGAAAGAAATTCAAAATGAACTTTGAAAAATTAAGAGAATGTAACTGTGACAGGGTAAAGCACAACAAAACACTACTGAAATAATCCAACTCTTGCATTACAATGTAAGAAATTCAAATGAACTTTGAAAAATAAAGAGAATGTAACTGTGACAAGGTAAACCACGATAAAACACTACTGACATATTCCAACTCTTGAATTTCAATGAAAGAAATTCGAAATGAACTTTGAAAAATCAAGAGAATGTATCTGTGACAAGGTAAACCATGACAAAACACTACTGAAATATTCCAACTCTTGCATTTCACGAAAGAAATCCAAAATGAACTTTGAAAAATCAAGAGAATGTAACTGTGACATGGTAAACCACGACAAAACACTACTAAAATAATCCAACTCATACATTTGAACGAAAGAAATCTAAAATGAACTTTGAAAAATAAAGAGAATGTAACTGTGACAAGGTAAACCACGACAAAACACTACTGAAATATTCCAACTCTTGTATTTCAACGAATAAAATTCAAAATGAACTTTGGAAAATCAAGAGAATGTATCTGTGACAAGGCAAACCATGACAAAACACTACTGAAATATTTCAACTCTTGCATTTCAACGAAAAGAAATTCAAGATGAACTTTGAAAAATCATGAGAATGTAACTGTGACAAGGTAAACCACGACAAAACACTACTGAAATATTCCAACTCTTGCATTTCAATGATAGAAATTCAAAATGAACTTTGAAAAATTAAGAGAATGTAACTGTGACAAGGTAAACCACAACAAAACACTACTGAAATATTCCAACTCTTGCATTTCAACGAAAGAAATTCAAAATGAACTTTGAAAAATCAAGAGAATGTAACTCTGACATGGTAAACCATGACAAAACACTAGTGAAATATTCCAACTCTTGCATTTCAATGAAAGAAATTCAAAATGAACTTTGAAAAATCAAGAGAATGTAACTTGACAAGGTAAACCGTATCAAAACACTACTGAAATATTCCAACTCTTGCATTTCACCGAAAGAAATTCAAAATGAACTTTGAAAAATCAAGAAAATGTAATTGTTACAAGGTAAACCACATCAAAACACTACTGAAATATTCCAACTCTTGCACTTCAACGATAGAAATTCAAAATGAACTTTGAAAAATTAAGAGAATGTAACTGTGTTAAGGTAAACCACAACAAAACACTACTGAAATATGCCAACTCTTGCATTTCAACGAAAGAAATCCGAAATGAACTCTAAAAAATCAAGAGAATATAACTGTGACATGGTAAACCATGACAAAACACTACTGAAATATGCCAACTCTCGCATTTCAACGAAAGAAATTTTAAATGAACTTTGAAAAATCAAGAGAATATAACTGCGACATGGTAAACCACGACAAAACACTACTGAAATATTCCAACTCTCGCATTTCAACGAAAGAAATTCAAAATGAACTTTGAAAAATTAAGAGAATGTAACTGTGACAAGGTAAAGCACAACAAAACACTACTGAAATATTCCAACTCTTGCATTTCAACGAAAGAAATTCAAAATGAACTTCGAAAAATTAAGAGAATGTAGCTGTGACAAGGTAAACCACGACAAAACACTACTGAAATATTCCAACTCTTGCATTTCAATGAAAGAAATTCAAATGAACTTTGAAAAAATCAAGAGAATGTAACTGTGACAAGGTAAACCATGACAAAACACTACTGAAATATTCCAACTCTTGCATTTCAACGAAAGAAATTGAAAATGAACTTTGAAAAATTAAGAGAATGTAACTGTGACAAGGTAAACCACAACAAAACACTACTGAAATAATCCAACTCTTGCATTTCAAAGAAATAAATTCAAATGAACTTTGAAAAATCAAGAGAATGTAACTGTGACAAAATAAACCACGACAAAACACTACTAAAATATTTCAACTCTTGCATCTTACGAAAGAAATTCAAAAATGAACTTTGAAAAATCAAGAAAATGTAACTGTGACAAGGTAAACCACAACAAAACACTACTGAAATATTCCAACTCTTGCATTTCACGAAAGAAATTCTAAATGAAATTTTGATTGGATGTATTTGGGAAAATGATGGGCGTGGGGGGAGGGGGGGGGGTAATTGCCTCCAATCACTTTAGACTATTAAAAAAGGGCACTAGCTCTTCTAAATTTCCAATTGAATGAGCATTTTTTAAAGTTTCTACGACATCACCTTCTATAAAAACCTTATATGCCCCTAGGGCATAACTTAAAACCCTTGCCCTGAGGGTTGTGGGGAGAGTCCTCTTCAAAAACATATTTTCTATCTGAAAATCAACTACGCTGAACAAAATGATTATCTCAAAATTTTGACTGGATGTTTTTGGGGGAAAAATGGGCTTGGGGGGAGCTAGTTGCCCTCCAATCACTTTCGACTATTAAGAAGAGCACTATCCCTTTGAATTTCCAATCGAATGAGCCCTTTTTCAAGTTTCTACGACAAAGATTTCAATAAAAACCTTATATAACCCCAGGGCATAACTTATAACCCTTGCCCTGAGGGTTGTGGGGGAGTGTCCTCCTCAAAAACATATTTTCTATCTAGAAATCAACTACGCTGAACAAAATGGCTATCTAAATTATTGATTAGATGTTTTTGGAAAAAAGATGGGCGTGAGAGGGGGGTTAGTTGCCTTCAAATCACTTTTGACTATTAAAAAGGGCACTAGCCCTTTGAATTTCTAATCGAATTAGCCCTTTTTCAAGTTTCTACGACAAAGATTTCAATAAATACCTTATATAACCCCAGGGCATAACTTATAACCCTTGACATGAAGACTGTGGGGGGCAGTGTCCAGCTCAAAGGTATAATTTCCTGAACTTTGAACTGCGTGGAACAAAATGGCTATCTCAAAATCTTTATTGGATGTGTTTGGGGAAATGGTGGGCGTGGAAGGAGTGTTAGGTGCTTTCCAATCACTTTCGATTACTAAAAAGGGCATTAGCCATTTCAATTTCCAATCGAATTAGCCCTTTTTGAAGTTTCTACGACAACCCGTTATATAAAAACCTTATATGCCCCCTAGGCATAATTTACAACCCTTGCCCTGAGGGCTGTGGGGGGTTGTCAACCTTAAAGACCTTATTTCTAGAACTTAAAACTACGTTGAATAAAATGGCTATCTCAAAGTTTTGATTAGATATGTTTGAGGAAAAGGTGGGCATGAGAGGCGGATTAGTTGCCCTCTAATCACTTTCGACTATTTAAAAGGTCACTAGCCCTTTGAATTTCCAATCAAATGAGTCTTTTTTAAAGTTTCTACGACAACGCCTTCTATAAAAAAAACCTTATATGCCCCAAGGCCATAACTTACAACCCTTGCCCTAAGGACTTGCCCTAAGGGGGACTGTCCTCAAAAACATAATTTTTATCTGGAAATCAACTATGCTGAATAAAATGGCTATCTCGAAATTTTGATTGGATGTGTTTCGGGAAATGGTGGGCGTGGAAGGGGTGTTAGTCAACTTCCAATCACTTTCGACTATTAAAAAGGGCAAAAGCCACTCCAATTTCCAATTGAATGAGCACTTTTCGAAGTTTCTACGACAACTTCTTCGATACCAAAAATTAATATATAATACAATGTGCCAACATCGTTCTTATGAGCCCCCAGGGCATAACCTAAAACCCTTGCCCTGAGGACTGTAGGGGAGTGTCCTCCTCTTTAATTAGTCCCCGTTTCTTGTCTCGTTCTCGAGTGTCCCGTTCTTTACTTCGGCAGCGCGACCGTGCTGCCTATGATTTATGCAACAACTTTCTATATAAACCTTATATGCCCCCAGGGCATATCTTATAACCCCTGCACTGAGGGCTCTGAGGGGGTTATCATCCTAAAAGACCTAATTTCCAGAACGTTCAATTACGTTGAACAAAATGAATATCTCAAAATGTTGATTGTATGTATTTAGCAAAATGGTAGCGGTGAGAGGGGCGTTAGTCACTATCCAATCAAATTTCAACTATTAAAAAAGGCACTAGCCCTTTCAATTTCCAATTGAATGAGCTCTTTTGAAGTTTCTACGACAGTGCTTTCAATGAAAACTTTATATGCCCCAGGGCATAACTTACAACCCTTGCACTGAGGGCTCTGAGAGGGTTATCATCCTAAAAGACCTAATTTCCAGAACTTTCAACTATGTTGAACAAAATAGATACATAAAAATTCTAATTCGAGGTGTTTGGGAAAATGGTGGGCGTGAGAGGGGCGTTAGTCGCTATCCGATCACTTTCAACTATTAAAAAGGCACTAGCCCTTTCAATTTCCAATTGAATTAGTCCTTTTGAAGTTTCTACGACAACGCTTTCAATAAAAACTTTATATGCCCCCAGGGCATAACTTACAACCCTTGCCCTGAGGGCTGTGGGGGGAAAGGTTGTCATCCTTAAAGACCTAATTTCCAAAACTTTCAACTACGTTGAATAAAATGGCTATCTAAAAATTTTGATTGGATGTGTTTGGGGAAAAGGTGGGTGTGAGAGGGAGGTTAGTTTCCCTCAAATCACTTTCGACTATTAAAAAGGGTACTAGCCCTCTGAATTTCAAATCGAATGAGCCCTTTTTCAAGTTTCTACGACAAAGATTTCAATTAAAACCTCATATACCCCCAGGGCATAACTTATAATCCTTGCCCTGAGGGTTGTGGGGGAGTGTCCTCCTCAAAAATATGTTTTCTATCTGGAAATCAACTACGCTGAACAAAATGGCTATCTCAAAATTTTTATTGGATGTGTTTGGGGGAATGATGCGTGTGGGGGGAGGGGGGGTAGTTGCCCTACCCCCTCCTCAAAAACATATTTTCTCTCTGGAAATCAACTACGCTGAACAAAATGGCTATATCAAAATTTTGATTGGATGTGTTTGGGGAAATGATGGACGTGGGGGGGGGGCTAGTTACCCTCTAATCACTTTCGACTATTAAAAAGGGCACTAGCTCTTTGAATTTCCAATCAAAAGAGCATTTTTTGAAGTTTCTACGACAACTCTTTCTATAAAAATCTTATATGCCCTTGCCCATAACTTAAAACCCTTGCCCTAAGGGTCGTGGGGGAGAGTCCTCCTCAAAAACATATTTTCTATCTGGAAATCAACTAAATCAACTACGCTGAACAAAATGACTATCTCAAAATTTTGATTGGGTGTGTTTTGGGGAATGATGGCCGTGGGGGGGGGGGGGGCTAGTTGCCCTCCAATCACTTTCGACTATTAAAAAGGGTACTCGCCCTTTGAACTTCCAATCGAATGAGTTTTTGAAGTTTCTGCGGCAACGCCTTCTATAAAAACCTTATATGCCCCCAGGGCATAACTTAAAACCCTTGCCCTGAGAGTTGTGGGGGAGTTTCCTCCTCAAAAACTCATGTTCTATCTGGAAGTCAACTACGCTGAACAAAATGGCTATCTCAAAATTTTGATTGGATGTGGTTGGGGGAATAATAAGCGTCGGGGGCTATTTGCCCTCCTTGCCAATCGAATGAGCCCTTTTCGGAGGTTCTACGACAACTCCTTCAATACGAAGTGCCCGGGTATGGACAAAAAAAACACATTGAGCCCACATCGTTCTTTACTTAGGCAGCGCTTAGTTGTCGCAGAAACTCCGAAAAGGGCTCATTCGATTGGAAATTGGAGAGAACAAAAAAAAAACATATTGTGCCCACATCGTTCTTTAATTAGGCAGCGCTAGCGCGCTGCCTATGAATGTATTATTTTTTAACTTTGCTACATGCATGCCATCTCTGATTAATCAAGGCGTGAAAGTTAAACGATAAGCAAGTTGTTTTAAAAAAAAGGAATTTGCAAAATTGTAAGTGAGTTATAAACCTAAGTTAAAAATATGGGGTTATATGATAAATGCACTTACGTTAGAAATTGCAGGTAGCTTATTAGGAACGCCTTCTCTATCTGAAGGTGCCGCATAACAGATTACACTAGCTCTCGCCATGTTCAAAGATCTTATTAGCTCCTTGTTAGTGATGTCAGAGCCGGCATCTAGCTTCGGTTGCTTTTGGTCGGGACTTTGAGCATCAAAGTCCTAGAATAAAAATTAATTTTCAGTTTTTCGGTCGGTAACTTATAATCTTATAGGCCTAAATTACATTCATCTTAAACACATAGAAAAAAAACAACGCCACTCCTACTTGAAGCTTAAACTATCTATATTTTAAATACGATACATAAAGAAAAAAGATAGAGCCTAAGCTAGATATATTTTAAATACGATGCATAAAAAAATAACCAAATTTTGATTATTAGGTCCGTTTGTTATTTATTCAGAATATTAATGGGGGGCCCCATCCCCCCACACCACAATACCAAAGCTCACGCAGGATAAAAGAAAAAAAATGTATGTCTTTTTCAATTATGAATGTTTTAAAACTTATAGGCTTAAATTTCAATCTCCTTAAACCCATAAAAAGGAACGACAGTCCTAGGTGGTGCCAAAGCTAAATCTATTTTAAATGCGATGCATAAAAAAAATAACACAATTTGAATATTAGGTCCGTTTGTCATTTATTCAGAATATTAACGAGGGGCGCCGTTCCCCCTCCATAGTACCAAAGCTCACGCAGGATAAAAGAAAAAAAATTGTATGTCTTCTTCAATTATGAACGTATGAGATATTTTTGCAAACTAGTTAAGAACCTTTTTAGCCAAAATAGCCTATACCTGAACAGCTGTCACAAAGCGCTTGAATTATGCATTGGTCATGTAGCCCGTTGTCAATCAGAAAATCAATATGATAAGATAGTTAAATGTAACTTTACGAAAAAGCTCTGTGTTTTTCTTTTGATAATTCAAGAATAATATATATTTACTTACCATCAAGATTCTTATAGAATTCTCCATTGAAAATGAATAAATTTAACAATAAAGGGTTATCTTTTCAAGTTCTTTTTTTCCACTGATCCAGAAAAACTAATTGCATCTTTATTTATACTGAAAAAAACATGATTATATACCCTCCAGGCGAAACCAGTATTTTTACAAAGAGACCATCTTTGAATACGTAATATGACGAAGTTTAGTTTTGGCTATTGAACCTAGAAAAACATGTCTGACAAGGCTTGTAGTCGTGAAATATATAGATACCTACCCATGGTAAGGCATGAACCCGTGAAACTGCACACATATTCTTGTATAATTGTTATCGTATATGGAGTACCCTATGTATCCACTCTCTCTGATTGGTCCAGAAAATGGGTGTTGCCTCAGAAACCTGTCTGCTAAGGCATATACCGTTCATAGTAATAGATGAATAACCGTGGTGAGGTATGTATCGTTGAAACACTGCACACATGTTCATGCCCCAGGCTTGTATGGTTGATACTAATTGATACGATACTACTTCTGGGAGCTGGATAAGACCAATATAAATTACTTAAATGACTTAAAAGTAGGGGCTAGATCTGAACGACCAGACAAAAACAAATCACCCGCGAGCATGAGCAGGTTTTTAAGGCATTAGTTGCTACCCGTCCGATCCCTTTAAACCTGGTTTAATTTAAACGACTCTATTGAAAAACAGAATTAGAAAATTAGAATTAAAAGATAAAATAAAACGGCCTTTCTATTTATAAGTGAATTCGGTATCTACAATCTATTTAATTTATTTAATATCAATTACCGACAAAAAACTTAACATAAACACATTACCTCCAAATGTCACAGCATGATATGGAGGAGGGATAACCAAAAAAATCCAAAAAAAAGAAAACAATTTAACATAAACCTCAGAAGGCGTTAACAAAAACAAAACACAACTACCACACAAAATTGAAGCTGAATTTTGTCAAAATCAGCTATTTCTTTGCCGAGAAGTTTGAAAATGCAAAAATCCTTCCAGGAGAAGGAAATATAACTTAAACTGTCTCAGAATTGAGCACCTGGGATATCAATGAGGTTAAGATAAACGACTTATACGACATTGCAAAAACCAGGGGGATGAGATAGCCCCCCCTTTTTCGAGCCAACCCTGCCCCGGCCCTTCCCCCTTTCTTTTTATATATTAACTAAAAAAAAATTACTCTATCCCTGGATCTGGTTAAGAAATTAAGACGGTGTTTTAAAGGCCTGGTTGCTCACAAGGCCTTTCGGTTTATCTTTACCCTCTCCTACAAGGCATGGTTCAATGTCCACTTGCTCCCTGTCCCTCCCCTTTGCTTAGTAACTTGTAGAAGTTTCAACTTAAGACCGAAAGCCGTTTCTGAAGTGTTGTAAATACGCCATTTTTATAGCTTATCAAGACATGGGGTCTTGCGATTTACCTTGTTTCTTAACTGTATTTGGATTTAAAGTCTCATGGGATCTTATTGTGCAAAATTTTGTTGGTGGATGAGAAACAAAAATTGTTTAGCTGCTACCACCAGCACCAAATTTGAAATTCTCTTGCCCTGCCTTCCCACCTTCTTTATCCAAACAGTACTGGGAATTTTCAACTTCATTCCTCTATCTATTCCTGGGATATCGCAGATATGTAATTCTATGACCAGGATGCATACAATGTCTTTACATTGACCTCTGCCTATCTCTACCTCAAAATTTGAGATCCACGGGACCCCCTCCCCCTCTGAGACTCCCCAAAAATTTCAACTCGATTTCCAAACCATTGCCGAGATATTACAGGTAATTTGAAAACTCATGTTCACTTAGTAGCTTTTTATTTACTCTTCACTACTAGTTACTTGCAGCAGGACCAGGCGTTTCCGCCTCGCCTGGCATCTAAACAGAGCTTCTGAATGATAGTCTCCTACGATGAGCGGTCTTGCGCCAGTTCTTCGGCAAACCTCAGCCAGCATTTGTCCCATCTATGGCCAAATTTGCAAAAACTTTCAGCTGGCTCCAGGCCTTGTTTAACTAGCCTCCACCAATTTTTAAACTGTCCTCTTTGTGTTCTACGCCATGTTGGTAGGGGTTCAGCGAGCAGTGTTTGTTTAATGAGGCGATTGTTAGGGTGACGTAATGTGTGTCCAAGCCAGCGGAGCCGGCGGAGCTTGATGATGCCTGAGATTCTGTCGATGTTGTAACAACGCCGGTGGATTTCTTCATTAGAGATGTGGTCTGAAAACTGGGTACGCAAGAATGAACGATAGCAAGAGTGGTCAAAGAGTTCTCGGGCGCGCCCTTGAGCTGCTTTGATTGGCCAGGATTCAACTCCATAGAGAAGAATTGATCTCACTGTTGACTTATAAATGCTTATCTTTGTTCTTAAGCTAATCTTCTGACGAGTCCAAAGATGCCTGCTGAGTTGAGCAAAGACTGTTTGAGCGCCAGATGTTCTTTTGTTGACATCTTCATTGTATCCTCCTCTCGAATCATTTTCAGGTCCCAGATAAATGAAGCTGTAAACCTTTTCAAGTGGGAGGCCATAAAGGATGAGTTGATAATCTCTTGTGACGTTCAGATCAAGAAATTTCGTTTTCTTTGAGTTTACCCAAAGGCAAAGGTAGGCTGAGAAATATGCCACTTCGTGAAGCATTTGCTGGGCTGATTCTGGGTTCGGTGCGATTCTGGGTTCACAAAACCATAAGATACAATACATATGGGCGTAAGTAGGGGAGCGGGGGGGATGTTTTTTGCTGCCCCCCTACACCTTCAACTTTACATTAGATATGGCTGAAAAAGCAGATGGTTGAAAAACCAGTTGATAAAAGATAGATGGTTGAAAAAACTGGAAATAAACAGAAATGTCCAAATATCGGTTCCGATATCGATATCGTAGCACAACACGCGCAAATTTTATTCTGTATTAGCAGACGAGACAGCAGATATAGCCGGTAAAGAACAACTGTCCATAGGTTTTCGATATTATGATGAAAATACAAACGTCATAAAAGAAGAATTTGCGGGATTCAGTTTACTTGAGGCCCAAGACGCGGCCACGATAGCAAGATAAATTGAAACCTTCCTAAACAACAAAAGATTGGATCCTGAGAAATGTGTTGGCCTAGGATTTGATGGATGCAGCACAATGGCGGGCAAAGAAGGTGGTGTTCAGGCTATTCTGAGAAAAACCAATTAAGAAAGCCCTATTTTTTCACTGTGCTAACCACAGACTCAATCTAGCAGTCAATGATATAACTAATGTAGCCGAAGTAATAAAACGTTTTTTCCACAAATAAGGACGTCATAAATTGTTTCCGAGAATCAACAACACGAAGACATGTTGTTCCAAACTTAACAAAAATGTAAACAAGATGGACAGAAAAGTAAAATCTATCCATAGTTTTGACCAAAATTTTATTGAAGTTGTAAATGGATTGGAAAAACTGTCTATTGAAGGCAACCAGACGACAAGAAAATTGGCTTACCAGCTGCATAGTGCCATAACAAAATCTTTTTTTTTAATTACCGTAAAAATTATTGCAAAATACTCAGCAATTTTAGAGCCTGTAGCTAATGCTCAACAGGCCAAAAATAATGACATGATAAAGACAACTCGTCATATTTTACGAATTATTGATGTTATTTCCAATGATCGTCAAAATGATGATGAAATAGTGGCTGAAATTTTGAAAGAGTCTAATCAGTCTGCTGATGTTTTATGAATTATTTTATCAGTCCTTAGAAAAACAGGGAAACAGTGTCACAGAGCAAAACATTCGGCAGACACTGAAGAAGATTATTGGAAACGGTCTCTGCTATTCTCTTATTTAGACTCCCTCCTGACCTCGCTTAGCCTACGTTTTTCAGAAGAGCACGCTAAAACTTTTTATTTGTCGTCGTTAATGTCTCTTCAATGTATGAATATGGAAATCAAAGAGTTTTAAACAAATGGCAGGATATTCGCAGAATATTACAGTCTTGATCATGTTGAGGCTGAACTAGATCTGTGGTACAACCTATGGAAGAAGCAGAATATGACCAATCCACAACTGATGACACTGAATATCTTGAACGTGCTCAAAGAACCAGGCATGTTCTTTCCTGAAGTTAAGAAAGGTCTACTCATTCTAATATCCATTCCACCCACCACCGCTAATATAGAAAGTTCGTTTAGCACACTCCGAAGGGTAAAGACCTGTCTCAGAAGTACGATGATGGAGGATAGATTGTCAGGTAATTACAATTAAATAGTTCCTATCACAGAAAAACAGTTTCTTTTAGTTTTTAATCTAAACTGGGACCTGGGTAGGATCCTCCTTTAAGAGATAATTTTCCTGAGAAAAGAATTTTTTTTTTTTCAATTGATAAAAAAAAAACCTTTATTGATGAGCGAGTACCAGAAGCTAAGAAAATAGCTGAATCTGCTTTCCAAGTGCATAATAAATTTGTGTTGCGAATCAAAAGACTAATACAAGTCAAAGTCATTGAGAATGAGAGAAAAATCAGAAATATTTATAACGGTTTGGCTATTTATAACGGTTTGGCTATTTATAACGGTTTAAAAAAAAGGATTGTGTAATAGAAACTATATTAAAAATATAGCTTGAAACTTGAAAGACACACACAAAAAACGGACCCAGAGAAGCACCACAAACGGGCATAAAAATGGCAATAGAAAAAGGAGGAGTTATTAAGTCAGCCTAATTTGTTTCAAAGCAGTTTGAAAAAAAAATAGTCTTATGCTTAACACTGGGAAGTGTACATGTTTAGTATTTAATAGGAAAAACCAAAGCAGCGATCTGAGTTGTGGTTCCTTTGCAGTTAGGCTAGTTCCAGTGTTGCATTGAATTGATATGAGTATTTGCTCTTCTGTATCAGTTGTCCATTCTGGTGCATTCTGGAACATGTTAAGAATAAACTTAAAGTGGGCCAAGCTGAAATTGTTCCAAATCGTGGCCGCTATTCTCTTAACGTCTTGGCTAGACTTTGTTTAACAAATTTTGGCTATTTCCTTCTTTTTCTGTAAGGTGTTCTGTAAAGCTTTTCTGCAAGGTGCGCAATTTTAATACTAGTGATATTCTGGATATTAGAGCATTGTATTTTAGTTACTGTAAATACTTTTTATATCTTCCTTGTTCATATAGGAATCATATTATTCAAATGTTTAGTGCAACTGATATATCATCATAGGTAGATATCATCAAATCATTTTTTCTACTTACATGTTGTTTTTTCTTTTCTTTTTTTACAGGTCTCTGCATGATGAGTATACATCGTGACAGAATAAAAGTCAAACAAGAAGCAATCATCCATAATGTCTTGGAAAGGTTTAGCTCTAATCCAAGAAGATTAATGCTGAAGCATATTGAGGATTTATAATATTTGGTGATTACTTATTAATAAAGATTACATAGGTAAGATAGAAATTGCTGGCAATGTAAGGTTTTGTGAACTGCCAATATAACTTCAGCTCCCCCCCCCCGCCCTTCATCACAGAACCGGCTGCCCCCTCCCCTAGGCAAGAAGCTACGCACGCCCATGCCGACATAACTTCATCTCCCCCCTCCATAACACAATCGACTGCCCCCCCCCCCCCCTAGACAATATGCTGCCTATGCCCATGGCAATGCAACAACACAAATCTGTAAAGTAGAATAGAAACCCACAGTTGTTCCTTGAATGCAAAATTTTACATACAAAAATGCAAATATTTTTACCCTCAGTTTATTTTTTTAATTCTACATTCAAAATTCATCAACGAATATCCCTAACAATGCTTCTAATTATTAAATAACTCTCTTAACTGTTAGTACCAATTTTCAATTGGCTTTTGGAAACACGATAGCTAGCGAAGTAGTTATTAGCACTTCTTTTAAGGAAGGTGGAAACAGGCCTTTATTTCACAAGGTCGATAGGCAATAGATATAACTCTCCGACTGGGAAATCTGAATATGTCCATGCTACTATTTTCAGACTACATTATATTACTGGCAAAGACAAAGAATTACTCACAGACTCTCTTGCATCTCCTTGAAAAATATTTGCAAGAGAAGAAACTAGAGGCGAATGTCACGAAATCCCAAATCACGACTTTAAGCAAAAAAACCTTGGAATCAGTACCACAATTTTTATTGAATGGAAAAATGCTGGAAGTGGTGGAAAAAGCCAAGTACTTAGGTTTCAACCTTGGCGGAAATGGAAAATGGGCGAGTCATATTACAACAATGGCACAGAAAGGAAGAAATGCATTATTTGGAATATACAGAAGCACACTAACATCAGAAATGAGTGAAGCCTCCACAAATATATATTTAATACTAAAATTATGCCTATCTTACATTACGGATCAGAAATATGGGGGTATCAGCCCGCAAAGCAACTAGAAACCCTTCAACTTTAATATTATAAACGAGTTTTTGGCTTACAGAATACAACACATATGTTAGTATTAAAAGGTGATCTTGGTATATTTAACCTGAAATTGAAAAAATACACCCAAATCATCAAATTTTGGCTAAGACCTCAAACTTCCCCAGACTAGACTTGCCCGAGCAGCATATGAAGATCTTCTCCTCCAGTGTAACAAAACATCATGGACAGCAATAATCAAAAGGATATTAAATGAGAATGGATTTTCAAGTTCGTGGGAGATAGGAAAAGGGCCAGAAGACCATGAAAAGCTCTTCAAGGAATTGAATGCAAGACTTGAAGACCAAGAAGTGCAACTATGGCAATCAACTGTGGATAAATCTCAGAGTCTTTCTTTGTATAGAGAAGTAAAAGAGAATTTTGGACAGGAGTTTTGTTTTAAGCTGGGATTGCCCATTAAATATCTGAGGATTTGGATTCAGATTCGATCTAATTGTCTTTCAATTTATGGTAAGGTTGTAAGGAAAATGAGGGAAGGTCCAGAGGCCGGGTGTAGTTGCTTGAGATGTGGCGAGAATGATTATGGGTTGGGCCATTTCCTCCTACGGTGTAAGCAGCTTTCTTATTTAAGCGGATAGATTATCCAGGATGGGGAAGATAGGCTACTTCGTGGGTTAATGAGGTCTAGGAGTCCCCGTTATATTGTGGCAGTAGGAAATTTTGTCTTCAAGGGAAGGATGTCAAATGAAGTGTAATTTTTCTTTAGTATTTGTCTTTTTTGTATATGGCTTTAAAGGCTTTTAAATACAGATTATTATTATTATTATAATAATGCGACATTTTCTATTATTATTTTTTTTTTTTTACTTCACTATGCAGACTAAAAAAAGAAAATTATAAGGTCTGTTTTTCTATAGTTGTACAGCAGGTTGAGCAGGGTTGCCAATTGTCGACGCCTCGAAATGAGTGCAAATCCAGGTTCAAAAAGAGGAATTTTTACTCAAAAAGAGTGCAAGTAAATAAAAAAGAGATCAATCTCACCCCCCATACTCATTTCAATTTATTGCAGTTATTGAAGTTCAGGCTACTATTGATGTTTTCAAAAATAAAACGAGTAGCGAAGAATTATCCGAAAATAACGAATTATAATAAGTGATAGATTCAATAGTAAAAGAGACAACTTCATTTAGGGTTCGTATTTACAACCTGAAAGTTATAGGTTGTGGTTTGCTCTTTGTCTAGGCCTAAAATGCTGCCAGTGTTGCCATATTGGCTTATTTCCTTCCAGACTGGCGTATTTTGATGGTGATGGGTGGGAAAATTTTGAGTTCTGCAGCCAGGCGGGATAATCTTGGCGTATTTTGATAAATTAGCCAAGATTTACTAAACATTCACCGTTGATAAAAGTTTTAATTGCTACTTCGACAAAAAAAAGAGGGACAAATAAAAAAAAATGCCTTAAAAATGTTACGCCCCCCCCCCTTCTTACATATTTGTATTCAAAAAGAACTAGAACTAAATCTGAAGTTCCTTTATTATTTAATTTTCTTTTAACCTTCGCACTGTAATTAACTTTTAGGATAGGTATTATTTAAAAACTGAAGCTTCATGTAAGGTGTACACAAACTCCGTGGGATTCAAACAGATTGATGAAAGTAATTTGTTTTTGAGAATAATAACAAAATCAACAATGCATGTCATAGTTCACCAATCAGGTGTCAGAACACGGGTTTGTTAGGGCTCATTAACCGATGTTCTAGTTTTACACTATTTTCACATCTTGTTGTGGCTTTACCCCGTGAAAAAACAGTTTCAGATATCAAGACTGTATAAAGTGCTAATCTGACTGATCGGCAGACGGAACACCTGCTTCTTAAAGCTCTATAAAACATAAAATCCCGAAGAAAGGATGAAAACGAGGACAATTGAAACTCTCAAATGGTTAGAAACAGTTGGAACTTGATTATACCATATGTATAAACAATAAATGATTAGCAGTCAGAACACGTGATTTTTAAAGCTCCTAAATCGTTGGAGGCAGTTGGAACTTGATTATATACCATTATTTGTACAATAACCTCACTCCTATATGCCCTGAGCGTCTTGTACCGATCCTGCCAGTCTTCGGTTTACAATGATAGCCGTAATGGTGTTACCTGTCTTAGCCGTCTATGGAAATCTCTATTCTGTAACAAGTTTTTAGTTCAAACTACAAAAAAGCGGGGTTTCTCCAAGAATGGGTTGTGAGATGACAGTTCAGATTCGAGTTAAGCTGAAAATGCTCTCTTATAAACCTTTTGGTACTCTTTCAAATGGCTTGTTGAGGAAAACCTTTTTTGCACATATCACATCTAAACGGTTTCTAACCACTGTGCACCTTTCGGTGTCTAATCAAAGAGCCCGAATGAGAAAAGCTCTTCTCACATACCTTACATTTGTAAGGTTTCTTATCTGTGTGCAGTCTTTGATGCATCTTCAAATGAATCAGCTGAGAAAAGTTCTTCTCACCTATATACACTCTTTGGTGCAGATTCAAACTACTTGAGTGAAAAAAAACTTTTTACACACATCACATTTAAATGGTGTCCCACCTGTGTGCACTCTTTGGTGCTGATTCAAACTACTTGATCGAGAAAAACAATTTTTCACACATCACATCACATTTCTCTCTCCTGTGTGCAGTCTTAGATGTCTTTTCAAATTGCCCAGCTGAGAAAAGCTCATCTGGCATACATTACATTTAAAAGGTCTCTCACCTGTGTGCAGTCTTTGATGGCTTTTCAAATTGCCCAGCTGAGAAAAGCTCTTTTGGCACACACCACATATAAACGGTTTTATTCCCGTATGTTTTCTTTGATGTGTTTCCAATAGTGAATGTGAGGGAAATCTTTTATTGCATATGTTGCATTCGTTGTTTTTTCTGCACTTTTTCCTATGCAAGCCAATGTTAGAATTTGAAGCTTTCATAAGTGCATTGGTATTACTTGATGATGTTTCTGTACATCCTACAATAAAATAAATAAAAGGGATAGAAAAAACCTAAAACAATACAATGAAACATTCTCATTCATATACCCTAGAGCAATGAGGCTCACATGAAAAAATCAACAAAAAATAATAAAATTAAGAAATTTTTTTTTTAGCAAAAAAAGAGGCTTGAAAAGATTCAGGTCTATTGCTATAAGCACTATAAAAATAAAACTCCAATTTTTATTTACAGATTTTACTATTCAAATATTAAAAATATCCCTCTGTTAAGAAAAAGATAAGAAGAACACTCGTACTTGCAATCAACCAAACTTTACGTTAAAGATGGGCTTAATGGTCTACGGGTTTGCCTTTGTTTGCTGATATTTGAAACAAAACAATGAGGGGCAAACTAAAAAAAAAGACCGGAAAAATGTATCCCATTTCCTACGTAATTCTATTTATTAATTTCATTAATAAATTATAATTATTAATAATAATTTCTTGCAAAATTCTATTAATTCCATTGCAACTGAACCCCCGTGTAAGGTGTAACTGAACCCCAAGCAACTGAACCACTGTAACTGAACCACAGTGCAACTGAAACACCATGCAATTGAACCGCTGTGCAATTGAACACCCGTGCAACTGAACTCTCGTGTAACTAAACCCCTTTTAACTGAACCCTCGTGCAACTTAACCCCCGTATAACTCAACACCACTAAACTAAATCCACCACTTAACTAATTCCTTTAAGTTCCCTGTAAAATAAAAAAATGTAATATCCTTAGAATGTTGATTAATTGTTTAGTAGGGGTGGGGGAGGAGAGGAGGAGTCAGAGAGTATTATTTCCCCGAGGTAGTGTATTAGTGTATAAGTAGTTGAAGTGATCCTTTTTTTGGGTCATCCCAAACACGCTAATATGCGTCGGGACCTATTTTTATATTGTTGGTATTATATGCAGTTTTATTTTGTTAGCATTATATGGAGATTTGTCTGTTTTTTTTTTTGTGACCCATTTGTTAAAAAAAAAAAAAAAAAAAAAAATCCCATGCAACTGAACCACCTTGCAATTGACCCACCGTGCAACTGAACCACCGTGCAACTTAACCATCGTGCAACTGAACCCTTGTGAAACTCAACCACCGTACTTACATTGGGTAAAACAAAAGTTAGAATCTTTACATGTTCAACCTTGTTGGAATTGTTTGCTTTTTAAAGTCTTGATGTAAATGACTGTCAAGATGATTAATAAGAAAGCTCTGAAACTGAACTTGTGCAATCGGGTTATCTGATTGTTTTGTAGCTAGGGAGAGAGGAAGATGCCTCAAAGGGCGCATTTGATGCCAAAACATCTCAGCTCTCATTGAGCCTTCAGATAAATGCAGAATTAGCTCTAAGGGAGAGACGAGAGGAGGATTTTGGTATAAATTGTTTGACAATCCCCAGGAATTTCTAGTCTTTTTCTTAGATGAATCAAACCTTTCCTGAACGTTGAGTAATAAAAATCTGTGTTGAAAATATCGGAACTTTGAGAATTTAGATAACAAAAAGGTCGCTTTTTGTTGCGCTTTCTTTAAATAATTAAAAATATTCTTTCAAAACAATTTTTCAAAGAAAAGCAGAGCCATATTAAACCAAAACCCAACATAAATAAATTCCTAATTCAAACCCAAAATGATCAGAAATTACTACAAAAAAATAAATGAAACCAAAACGAACAGGAATTAAAACAAACGATCATTGAAAACATGGGGGTCTTGGGGAAAACAAAAAACATGGGGCTATGGAGTTACACGCTGAACTCCCGTTCTAGAAAGAAACCCATTTGAGCCAAGCCTCCTTTAACCCAACCCTCATTTAAATTAAGTGCTGTTTCACTGAATTCAAGCCAAGGCCTAAAAATAAGTTTGAACTAAGGCTGATTAAAAGCACAAAATCTAATTCTCGCTTCGTTTGCAGTTTTTAACTTGCATTACTCATTAGTACTACCCCTAAACTGAATGAAACTTTCAGGAATGGGCCTATCGCCAAAAGCATGGTCCGATAAAGTGTTTGTTTTGGTTTTATTACAAACAATGAACTTTTCAATTAGAACTTGGTTAAGGATGTGCCAAGAGGCAAAATAAACGCATTCATTTTACAATTTAAAACTGGTTCCCAAAGTTCATAAAGTTCATAAGTTAAGTTCATAAGTTTATTAATCCACATTCATAAGCAAATAAATAAATTGAACAACACTTTCACGCTGGAGAAAACCTATGAAGGTTTGCGATCGTGCGAAACTCCACGTAACTACTTGCCTAATAACTCAACTATTTACATAAACCTCAACTATTTAATTAAAACTATTATAAATAAACAAAAAATAGATAAACTATAACGTTAATATATATGAAAAAAGTAAAAAAATAAATAAAAATAAAAAAGATAATAATAATAATAAAATAAAAAAAAAGTATAGAAAAATAAATAAATAACTGAATTGAAAATGATAATACATAAATAAAGTATAAAAGAAAATAATAATAATAACCAATCCAGTCTCCATCACTCATTATACTCAACTCCCTCTCCTCTCCCTACCCTGCCAACCTTACCTTAGCCCCTACCCACCCTTACGTTTCCAGCCCACCCTTACCTCTTCAGCTCCTCTTCCTCCCCTACCCAACCTACCAGCCATAATAAAATTTAACAAATTCCCCACAAAAAATAATCTGTTAAATTCTTTTTAAATTGAGATACATGTTCCGCCGCTCTAATGATCAATGGCAGCTCATTTCATACTGATGGACCCAGGTGTTTCATTGAAAATGAAGACCTGGTACCACGACGCAAATCAACAACTATATTATCACTTTGCCTAGTTCCATAATTATGCAGGTCACTATTAATTTGGTAAAAATTCTTAAAAACATCAGGGGTTAAACCATTCTTACACTGAAACACAGATACTGCAGCTTGGTAATCTCTTATCTGACCTACACTAAGGAGCTTCAGGGACCTAAAACAAGCACAAGTGTCATGTACATCCTGGACATACCTACCGATTGTTTTAACAGCTTTATTTTGTAGAACTTGCAAAGCTCTTTCAGTTTGACTTTTAAAGTTATGTAAAAGCATTTTGCTGTGTCTGTTCTGTGTCATTCTGATGTCTGAATTTGCTATAACTAAATCTCAACGTGGAGGAAATGTTCTAATCTTGTATGTGCATGAGTACATTTTCCATAGAAACTTTAAGAATGGCTCCATCTTACGGAGATGTCGCAAGTATGTTACATATAAATGTTCAGCTACTATAACAATAAGAAATGAACAACTTGTAACGCACACACGTGACCACTTACACTCTGGTGATCCATTAGAAATACAAAAGAATAAGTTTCAAGCTGAAATTAAAGGTGCAGCCTCAACAACAAGTGTTTCAACTAGAAATGTCCTAGGTACACTCGAGAAACTTAAATGCAGATTTAATGTCCAGATTACCAAAAAAAAATCTTATTTGAATCAACTATTCGCAGAGAGGTGGAACAAAACATTTAAGCAAAGAGAGCCACAGCCGTGCACTTTTTCTATTCCCCCAAGAATATAAGGACTTAGTTCTCATTGACTCAGGAGAAAATGATTTTAAAAGAATTTTGGTTCTGGGAAACCACAATAGGGCGAAATTTCTTGAAAGATCGGAATTAATGCTCTGTGACGGAACCTTTAAATGCGTACCACGTGTATTCTTCCAACGTTACAGCATACATGGAAAAGTAAAAGATGCTTGCTCCCCTTGTCCATATTTCCTTCTAACTGACAAGACAGAAGAAACCTATAAAAGGATGGTTGAATATTTTAAGCAAGTATCTCCTTTAACCAATCCGAGTAAAACATTGCTGGACTTTGAGGCAGCATCAATTAATGCATTTAAGCAAGGCTTTCCAAACGCTAAAATATCTGGAATATCTGGATGCTTTTTCCATTTAAGCCAGAGTATACAAAGAAAAGTTTGTGCTATAGGTTTAAAAAATGAATATGAAACGGATGTCCGCTTTAACATGCTTGTGAAAAGTTTGTGTACTATGGCATTCCTTCCAACTGATGACATTGCATACATGTTTGAGTTATTATGTGAGCAGTTTCCGGGTGATGGCTGCACAGAGCTACTGTCTTATTTTGACGGAACATACATAAGGAGAGTCCAGATACATGGCCGGAGGACAAGACCTCGATTCCCACCTGAGCTTTGGAATCATACAAACGATGCACTAGTTTGTGAACCAAAAACAACCAATACTACAGAAGGCTTTCATAATGCCTTTAACGCCATGTTCTCTTGCTATCACCCAGGTGTTTGGAAATTATTTGAAGGAATAAAAAGTGATATCGGCATTCAAAGATTAATGGCCATTCAAGCACACAAAAGGCATAGAAGGTATTAGAGGCACTCTCTGAAAGTTCCAACTTAATACCCAAATCCCTTTTGAGATACGCCATTTTGACAATCTGGACGGACATAGTGTCTTTTGATGTAGTTCAAATTCCCCCTCAAATTGCCCATTCTGTCAAATTTTCATCTTTAAATGCGCAGCCTTAATAGTACTTGTTTAATAGTAGTAGAGGTCGTAGTAGGAGCAGTAGTAGTAATAATAATGTTGAAATAGCAGTAGCAGTAACAGTAGTATTAATAGCAGTAGAAGCAGGTACATGTTGTCTTTTAGTCAGTTGAACATCACCCTCATGATGCCCCAGAAGTTTCATCTTGATACGGTAAGCCGTTCCAAGAAAATTGCTGATACACCTGTATCAGCAATCTGTATGTTATTGCAAGTTACCCATTGTTAAAATTTAAGGTTTTTATAGAAGGGATGGTCGTATAAACATTGAAAGAGGCTCATTTGATTGGAAACTGAAAGATCACGTTCAATTCTGAAGAAACAAAGACAATCAGTGGACAATCAGCCTATCTCTCTGAATCACCCCCCCCCCCCCAAATGCATCCAATCAAAAAAATATTCAAAATAGTCTAAAGGTCAAATAACCATGCCTCTGGGGTTAACAACCCCACCAACAGCTTCTGGGGCAAGGGCTGTAAGTTAAGTTAGTTGCTCATTGCTAACACTTAGGGTTTTTATGGAAAAGATTTTGTATGAACTTTGGGAGGTAGGGGGGGGGGCTCATTGGATTGGAAATCAAAAGTTCCAGTGCACTTTTTCTGAGGTTAAAAGTAATCGGAGGGCTTCCACTCCACCCTCTTTCTTCCCCAATTGCATCAGATCTAAATTTTGAGACGGCCATTTTATTTAAAACATGTCAAAGGTTAAATAACGATGCCATAGTTAAATAACTAAGGGTTCACA
>CM051263.1:11394913-11442413 GCA_027921565.1 Artemia sinica | reverse complement strand
TTAACGTCTAGAAAGGTCTGATTCATCTAAAAAAAGAGAAATAAATCAGCTTTAGTGGTTTGACATTGGATCTTCTTTTTTTGCAAAAAAATAAAACAACACCTTTTTTTCAACTGAAAGTAAGGAGCAACACAAAAACTTAAAACGAACAGAAATTATTACGGACATGAGGGGAAGGTCGCCCCCTCCTCAACAAGTCGCTCTTTACGCTAAAGTTCGAATTTCATCCCAATTCTTTAAGAATGACTCCTGATCCATGAAGGCCGTTTAATAAGAATAATAAGTTCTTTTACAGGTTCTAAAAAAAACTTTAGCGTAAAGAGCAAGGTATTGAGGAGGGGGCGACCCCCCTCATATACGTAATAATTTTTGTTCATTTAAAGTTTTAATGTTGCTCCTCACTTTCAGTTTATAAAAACTTGTTATTTTTATATAATTTCTGATCGTTTTTTAAATAATGCTGGGAAATCAGGTTCCCCCTCTATGGAAAATTCCCTTCCCCCATGAAAAATTTCTTCATGGACAGATCTTCCTACGTAGCCTTCAAGTTCATAAGTTCATAATTTACAAACTTGCAAAGTTCATAATTTGCAGCCCTTCCCTCGGGAACTATAGGGGATTAAGTCATCCTCGAAGATTTAGTTATTAGACTTTTCTACTATGCTGCGAAAAATAGCTATCTCAAAATTTTGATCGGGTGACTTTGGGGATAAAATGAGCGTGGGAGGGGGCTAGCTGCCCCCCAATATTTTTTGTCACTTAAAAAGGGCACTAGAACTTTTTATTTCCGATCAAATGAGCCCTATCCCGAGCCCCTACGATCACTGGTTCGATACGATCACCCATGGAAAAAAAAACACACAAAAAACAACAAATAAACGCGCATCCGTGATCTTTCTTCTAGCAAAAAATGCCGAATTCCACATTTTTGTACATAGGAGCTTGAAAACTCTACAGTACGGCTCTCTGAATCAGATGGTGTGATTTTCATTAGGATCACTTGATGTTTTGGGGGTGTTTCTCCCCCTTTTCAAAAATATGGCAAATTTTCTCAGGCTAGTAGCTTTTGATGGGTGCCATTAAATTTGGTGAATTATACATATTTTGAATAAGCATCAAGCGATTATATCATGAGTTCAAAAAACAAACAATTCCAACAAGGTTGAACATATAGAAATTCTAATTTGTGTTTTACCCAATGATATTGCCTCATATTTTTAGAATACTGAAAAACTGAATTCAGTGATTCAGTTGCATGATGGTTTAGTTGCAAGGTGGTTCAGTTGCACGGTGGTTCAGTTGCAAGGGGGTTTAGTTGCATGGTGGTTCAGTTGCACGGTGGTTCAGTTGCACGGGGGTTTAGATACACTGGGTTCAGTTAAATGGGGTTGAGTTGCACTAGCGTTTAATTAAATGGGGTTCAGTTGCCCGGTGGTTAAGTTACACGAGGGTTCGGTTATACAGGGGCTCAGTTGCACGGTGCTTCAGTTACACGGGTTCAGCTGCTTGTGGTTATGTCCAAAAAGAGGAATTTTTACTTAACAAGAGTGCAAGTAAAAAAAAAGAGATCAATCTCACTCCCCATACTCATTTCAATTTATTGCAGTTATTGCAATAACTTATTGAAATTAGCAATAACTTACTGTAATACTGTGGTGAAATAAACGCCGTTTATACAGCATTACTAATTTGCACAAGTAATTTAAAAGTTGAAAAAATGGAAGTTCAGGCTACTATTGATGTTTTCAAAAATAAAACGAGTAGCGAAGAATTATCCAAAAATAACGACTTTTATAAAGTGAGTTAGTCAATAGTAAAAGAGAACTTCATAAAAAATATTACGCCTCCCCCCCCCCCTTTCTTACATAATTGTATTTAAGAAGAACTAATACTAAATCTGAAAGTCCTTTATTACTTATTTTTCTTTTAATTTTTACATTGCAATTAACTTTTAGAACAGGTATTATTTTAAAACAGAAGCTTCGTGTAAGGTGTACAAAAACCCCCTGGGATTCAAAAAGATTGATGAAAGTACTTTTGTTTTTGAAAATAGTAACAAAATCAACAATAAATGTCATAGTTAACCAATGAGGTCTCAGAACATGGGATTGTTAGGGCTCATTAACCCATGTTCTAATTTTACGCTATTTTCGCATCTTGTTTTGGCTTTCACCCGTAAAAACAGTTGCAGATATCAAGACTGTAGAAAGTGCTGATTTGACTGATCAGCAGCCGGAACACCTGCTTTTTAAAGCTCTATAAAGCATGAAATCGCGAAGAAAAGATGAAAACTAGGACAGTTAAAGCTCTCAAATCGTTAAAAACAGTTGGAACTTGATTATATACCATTATTTGTACAATAGCCTCACTCCTATATGCCCTGAGTGTCTTGTACCGATCCTGCCAGTTTTCGGTTTACAGTGATAGCATTATCGGGGTTACGTGTCTTAGCCATCTATGGAAATCACTATTCTGTAACAAGTTTTATTTTAAACTACAAACAAGCGGGGTTTCTCCAAGAATGGGTTGTGAGATGACAGTTCAGATTCGAGTTAAGCTGAAAATGCTCTATTATACACTTTGTTGTGCTCTTTCAAATGGCTTGTTGAGGAAAACCTTTGTTGCACGTATCACATTTAAACGGTTTCAATCCACTGTGCATTCTTCGGTGTCGAAACAAAGAACCTGAATGAGAAAAGCTCTTCTCACATACCTCATGTTTATAACGCTTCTCACCTATGTGCACTCTTTGGTCAAGATTCAAACTGCTTGAGTGAGAAAAATACTTTTTACACACATCACACTTAATGGTCTCCCACGTGAGTGCAATCTCTGGTGCTGATTCAAACGGCTTGATCGAGAAAAATACTTTTTTCACATATCACATTTAAAGGGTCTCTTCCATTTAAAAGGGTCTGTGTGAACTCTTTGATGGCTTTTCAAATTGCCCAGCTGACAAAAGCTCTTTTGGCATACATTACATTTAAAGGGTCTCTCACCTGTGTGCAGTCTTTGATGGCTTTTCAAATTACCCAGCTGAGAAAAGCTCTTTTGGCATACACCACATACAAACGGTTTTATTCCCGTATGTTTTCTCTGATGTGTTTCCAATTTTGAATGGGAGGGAAATCTTTTATTGCATATGTTGCACTTATTGTCTTTTCTGCACTTTTTCCTATGCAAGCCAATATTAGAATTTGCAGCTTCCAGAAGTGCACTGGTATTACTTGATGATGTATCTGCACCTCCTACAACAGAATAAATAAAGGGGATAGAAAAAACCTAAAACTCTACAATGAAACATTCTCATTCATATACCCTAGATCAATGATGCTCACCTAAAAAAAAAGAAGAAAAATTAAGAATAAAATATATAGCAAAACGAGAGGCTTGAATAGATTCAGATCTATTACTATGAGCACTATAAAAATAAAACTCCCCAATTTTTATTTACATATTTACCTTTCAAATATTACAAATATCCCTCAGTCAAGAAAAAGATAAGAAGAACACTTGTAATTGCAATCAACTAAACTTTAAGTTAAAGGTGGGTTTAATGGTCTAAGTTTCTGGTCTAAGGTTTGTCTTTGTTTTCTGGTATTTTAAACAAAACAATGAGGGACAAATTTAAAAAAAAGTGACCTGAAAAAGTAAAAAAAAAAAAAAGTGAGCCCATTTCTTACATAATTCTATTCTATTTAAAAAAAAGCTAGTACTAAATCTGAAATTCCTTTATTATTTAATTTTCTTTTAATTTTTGAATTGTAATTAACTTTTAAAACAGATATTGCTTTAAAGCAGAAGTTTCATGTAAGGTGTAGAGAAACTCCCAGGAATTCAAAAAATTGATAAAAGTAATTGTTTTTGAAAATAATAACAAAATCAATAATGCATGTCATAGTTCACCGATTAGCAGTCAGAACAAATGATAGTGAGGGCCCATATAACCACAGTAGTGATTTAACCACAGTAGCACTAAGGACAACCCTTGCGTCAAACTGATTAAATACGCACTCTGTGGTTCGGACAAACATCCATGCTACAGTTTCAGCTGTCCGGAAGCGCAAAAGTTACTTGCAGTTAAGAAATGAATCGCGAATTAAATTTGATTACTTGGAACATTAATGGAAATGCAATCAACAAACTGCCGATCCTCGAAAACCTATTTTGCAGTCATGACATTGTATGTATCCAGGAACATTTCCTGACAAAAGAAGGGACTGAACTGTTAAATATCGGTGATTCAATCGATCTTTTTGCTGTTGGTGCGAAATCGAGTGGCAGAGACCGGCCGTCAGGCGGTATCGCAATACTTGCTTCAAAGTCTTTACGCGCGACAGTTTTCCAAGTGTCCGATAATTTTCTTGCGATCAAGATTGAACGGACAATAATCTTCTCAGTTTATATGCCTCCGGACTACCAATCTTCTAAATCAGATTCCAGGTTCGATAGTGCTTGTCGGAAATTAGCAAATGGTATTGCCAATTGTCGCACCTAAGATTCGTCATACATTGTTGCCGGAGATATGAACTGTGATTTGATGAATTCGGAAAGCCCTAGATCCCAAGTACTCTCGACTGCATGCTCTAGTCTAAACATAATGGAAAATGATCTTGATTTCGCGTTTGTTCATAACTCTGGAGCGACTTCAACTCTTGATTTTATAATGTGTTCACATCAACTAGTTCCCCTTTGCCAGTCACATGTGGATACATCTATCAGCGCATCTGACCACTTAGCAGTTGGTTATGTTTTCCCACCTAATACATCTTCAAAATACATCTCCTACTCTGATCTGCCCAGTGCCAGAAGATAGCATCAGAAAGTTATGTGGGATAAAATTAATACCCCCTTGTACCAGAATGTAGGTAACGATATTTTAGCAAGAATTCGCGTCCCTTACAATCTACTTCATAAATCTTCTTCAGTTGCAGCAAGTGATAAGCATGTACTGATCAATATATACTGTAGCGAAATAGTTTATGCCCTGCAGTGTGCGGAAAAGGCTGCAGTATCGATTTGTCGTGCTCGGATTGGCTCAGAAGTACCCCACTGGTCCGATAATTCGGATCTTATAGATGCGTGTGCGGACGCAAAATTCTGGTTACGCATGTCGATAGATAACGGCCGACCAAGGCATGGTATCGTGAACTCCATCCGATTATATACTAAGCGAAAATTCGCAAAAACCCTCGCTACACATCATGCTCTGATTATTGAATGTGTAAATCAGTAAAGCAAGACCCCAATCGCACGTGGAAATTCCTAAAAAAAGAAGAAACGTAAAGAATCAGTTGATGTTCTGCCCAGTGAGAGTGAGTGAGTTAAATATTTTACGTACGAGTTTTCATCGCCTAATGCTGATCAGGAAAATAAATTTTCTATTGAGCTCGATGAGTCTTGCGGGATGTAAACGGGAAGTTGGTTTTGTTGTGCCTAATTCGTCAGTCAGTGAGGCACTTTCGAAACTGAAGAAGTTGTCGAGGGGGGTGGATAACCTGTGCGGATTGCATCTGCAAGCGGGAAGTCAGAACCTTGTCGAGCACCTTTGTCTCCTGTACCAAATGATTTTTAATGCTGGGATTGTTCCAGACCTATTCTGCACGGGTGTAATTACTCCTGTACTAAAAAACAGAAAAAAATGGAGGGGCAGTGTTCTTCTTACCGCCCGATAACGGTCGCACCTGTACTGTGCAAGTTATTTGAATTGCTTGTTGTAAATAGGCTTAGTGCTACATGTAACACGCCGGATAACCAATTTGGTTTCAAAAAGAACATGAGTAGAGAACAGGCGCATTATATGATTGCTAATTTGTTGATTGATGCCGATGATTCAAATGAGACCCTGTATTTTGCCGGTCATGATGTCAACCGCGCGTTCGACTCCGGTGTGCACCCTCAGATATTGCTGTCTGCTCGGAAGCGTGGGGTGGATAAGTCTATTCTACGCGTACTGAGAAATATGTATGGTAAATTACCAGCGCGTGTAAATGTACCGTGTGTTAATGCTTTAGCCCTATCTTCTAGTCTTATACCCGTAGAGAAGGGAATACGCCAAGGGGCACTTACTTTGCCACCGCTATTCAATAATAGTATTATTTCATCGCAAGAACCGGTTCAGTCTAAATGTATCTTTAAAGGTCTCAATGTTTCACTGATCGATTATGCCGACGACATTTTGAACGCAAGTAGAACAGTTGTAGGCATCGAAGAGACTTTCCGTGTTTTGAGTAAGGAGTACGGTAACCGAGGTCATTCTTTCAATACCCAGAAGAGTGAAGTTCTCGTATATAATAGCCGCATTAAAGATAGTGTACCAGTTGATGTTATTTTCGGAACTTATACGATTAAGTCTTCGTCTAAGATAATGTACCTCGGCCTTCCAATATGTAGTGATCTTAAAAAAACTCGCGATTGCCTTGTTTCGTTGTTCGCTGTAAAGACACGAACAGCTTATGGAATTCTCGTTTCAATGAAGTGCCACTTTAACCGTTTTCTACTCGCAAGGGTGTATAACGCTTATGTTTTCCCACATGTGCTAGCCCTATCTCCGTTTTGGAAAATATTCACTTCGTCTGATCGCCGCAGTATTCGGTCTACTTTATACAGATATGGCAAGTATCTACTTCGTCTTCCAATTTGGATGAGGAATTCAAAAATGTCTCTGAAGTGTGGTATAACCGACCCGCTAATAGCTGTACTGAATGCCATGCCCGATTTGCAAAGGCATTTGAACCAAGCCAC
The DNA here is from genome assembly GCA_027921565.1 of Artemia sinica. Lineage (NCBI taxonomy): Eukaryota > Metazoa > Arthropoda > Branchiopoda > Anostraca > Artemiidae > Artemia > Artemia sinica. The sequence goes on along the minus strand of CM051263.1, from coordinate 11,435,669 downwards.
TCTTCGTTATATGTTGCAATAACTTAAATTTGTATTTTTTTTATTTTTTTTAGAAGTAATGTTCTTAATCTTGTTTTTCTGTAGTTGAGTTTTCTTTGGATATTTTGTTGTTATTTTTTTTCTCTTTTGTACTCCATTTACAACATTTGTATGTTTAATAATGGGAAATATATCGATGTTCTAATTTTACGCTATTTCCACATCTTCTTTTGGTTTTCACCCGTGGAAAAAAACAGCTTCAGATATCAAGATTGTAGAAAGCAGTTGGAACTTGATTATGTGAAATAGCTAAAAAAAAAAAAAAACTGATCAGCCAATCAGTAGTGGGAACAAGATAAAGGTGATCAGCAGTCAGAACACGTAATTTTAAAACTTACAAATTAATGGAAGCAGTTGCAACCTGATTATATAATATATAGAGAAATAACAAACGATCAGCAGTAAGGACATGTGATTTTCAAAGCTTGCAAATTATTGGAAGCAGTTGGAGCCTGATTATATCATATATACAAACAAACAACAGATCAGCAGAAGGACACGTGATTTTCAAAACTAATAAAAACTAGGATACAGTTGGAACTTAATCATACTATATCATAGGCAGCGCAATCGCGCTACCTAAGTAAAGAACGATGTTGGCACAATGTATTGTTTTTTTTGTTTTTTTTAGACCAGGGCGCTTCGCATCGAAGGAGTTGTCGTAAAAACTTGGAAAAGGGCTCATTCAATTGGAAATTGGAATGACTAGTGCCGTTTTTAATAGTCGAAAGTGATTGGAAGGCAACTAGCACCCCTTCCACGCCCACTATTTCCCCAAACACATCCAATCAAAATTTTGAGATACCATTTTGTTCAGCGTAGTTGACTTCTAGATAGAAATCATGTTTTTGAGGAGGACAGTCCCTCACAGCCCTCAGGGCAAGGGCTGTAAGTTACGCCCTGGTGGCAAAAGAGGTTTTTAAAGAAAGCTTTGTCGTAGAAACTACAAAAAGGCCTCATTCGATTGGAAATTCAAAGAGCTAGTGCCCTTTTTAATAGTCAAAAGTGATTGGATGGCAACTAACCCCCCTCTCACGCCCACCTTTTCCCCAAACACATTCAATCAAAATTTTGAGATAGCCATTTTGTTCGACGTGGTTAAAAAGTCCGAAAATAATGTTTTTGAGGATGACACTCCCCCCACAGCCCTTAGGGCAAGGGTTGTTAGTTAGCCCCTGGGGGCATATAAGTTTTTTTTTATAGAAAGCGTTGTCATAAAAACTTCAAAAGGGCTATATCGATTGGAAATTAGAAGGGCTCGTGTCCTTTTAATAGTCGAAAGTGATTGGAGAATAACCAACACCCCTCTCACACCCACCATTTCCCAAAACACATCCAATCAAAATTTTGAGATAGCCATTTCGTTCGACGTAGTCAAAAAGTCCCGAAATTATGTTTTTGAGGATAACGCTCCCCCCACAGCCCTCCGGACAAGGGTTGTAAGTTATGCCCTGGGGGCATATAAGGTTTTTTTTTTATAGAAAGCGTTGTCGTAGAAACTTCAAAAAGGAATTATTCGATTATAAATTGAAACCGCTAGTGTCCTTTTTAATAATCGAAAGTGATTTTAGGGCAAATAACCCCCCTCTTGCGCCCACCATTTCCCCAAACGCTTCCAATCAAAATTTTGAGATAGCCATTTTATTCAACGTAGTTGAAACGACCGGGAATCATGCCTTTGAGGATGACAACCCCCTCACAGACCTAGGGGCAAGGGTTTTATGCTATGACCTGGGGCATATAAGGTTTTTTTTAGAAATCTTTGTCGTAGAAACTTCAAAAAGGGCTCATTCGATTGGAAATTGAAAGGGCTAGTGCCCTTTTTAATAGTCGGAAGTGACTGGAGGGCAACTAACCCCCCTCTCAAGCCCACCATTTCCCCAAACACATCCAATCAAAATTTTGAGATAGGCATGTTGTTCAGCGTAATTGAAAGTTCTGGAAATTAGGTCTTTGAGGATGACAACCTCTTCCCCAGCCCTCAGGGCAATGGTTATAAGTTATGCCCTGGGGGCATATAAGGTTTTTATTGAAAGTGTTGCCGTAAAAACTTCAAAATGGCTCATTCGATTGGAAATTGAAAGGGCTAGTGCCCTTTTTAATAGCTGAAAGTGATTGGAGAGCAACTAACGCCCCTCTCATGCCCACCATTTCCTCAAACACATCCAATCAAAATTTTGAGATAGGCATTTTGTTTAACGTAGTTGAAAGTTCTGGAAATTAGGTCTTTGAGGATGACAACCCCCTCACAGCCCTCAGGGCAAGGGTTGTAGTTTATGCCCTGGGGGCATATAAGGTGTTTATAGAAAGCGTTGTCGTAGAAACTCAAAAAGGGTTCATTCTATTGGAAATTGAAAGGGCTAGTGCCCTTTTTAATAGTCGAAAGTGATTGGAAGGCTTGACTTTTTTATAGCGAAGATGGATGTGGGTACAATGTATTATTTTTCTTCTTTTTTTTAGACCAGGGTACTTCGTATGGAAGGAGTTGTCGTAGGAACTTCGAAAAGGGCTCATTCGATTGAAAATAGAAAGAGCTAATATCCTTTTTAATAGTCGAAAGTGGTTGGAGGGCAACTAATCCCCCTCCCACGCCCACCCTCCCATTTCCCCATTATGTTTAAATACTAAATGTTGCCTTAAGATTAAATCAAAATGCACTGTGTTAATGCTAATTCCCAATAAGGCATCTCAGCAGTATCCCGAGAACGACTGAGGGTATTATGTTCAAACTTTCGGGGCTACTTCTGCTCTTAAAATTTAACCAAATCAAAATAGCGTAAGTGTATCCAAGCTACCAAAGAAAGTAAACAGAATTTTTTGCCAATGGTATCAAGTTTTCTATTTCAGGTCAACTAGAGGAGGTATAAAACTAAATTAAACACTATTATTTGTGTCCAGATTTTTAATAGGGTGTATGTTGTAAAAAATTGCTGAAAATTTTTCTCCAGCACACAAATAGCAGGCCAAACTATAAAGTCTTAAAAAAACGAAAAGATTTAAAGTATTATTTCTTTTTCCCTGAAAAGACTATGTCAATATAAAACGAACAGAAATGAATTAAAACAAAAATTTCCACAAAATAAGTTTTTCAAAGAAAAGTAAAAAACTCCATTAAACCAAAAATGAGCAATATTAAAATAAAATAATCTACCAATCGTGGAACTACCATAAATCAGCATCGATAAATAAATGAGACACAAAACGAACAGAAATTACAATAAATAACCGAGTCAAGCTCAAAACGAGCAGAAATTAGCATGAGTAGGGCTCAAAACCCCTATGCCTTCCCAAGGCCAGAACATAATTTGCACTTTACTGAAAAAAATATAAATGTTTTTACTTTTATATCTTTAGTAAATCAAATAATATTAACATTTTGATAACTAAATATTGGTATATGTATATTAAGCTGACAATGCACATTCATTTGTATTTTTTTCAGTAAAATGGAAATTATGTTCTGGCCTTGGGAAGGCATAGGGGTCCGAGCCCTACTCATGTTAATTTCTGCTCGTCTTGAGTTTTTCCTCGGTTGTTTATGATAATTTCTGTTCGTTTTGGGGTTTCATTTATTTATCAATGCTGATTTGTGGTAGTTTCACGCTTGGTAGATTACTTTATTTTTGCTCATTTTTGGTTTAATGGAGTTCTTTACTTTTCTTTGAAAAACTTATTTTGTGGAATAAGTTTTTTTTTAATTAATATTGAAACAATAACCAATCAAGCAATCAGCAGCCGAAGAACGTGATTGTTAAAAGCAACTAAGTCGTTGGACGCAATTGGAACTTGATTTTATTATATATAAAATCTGCCCGATCCTACTACAAAATAAGGTCAAAGATTTGTTCACCAATAAACCAAAAAATTGGTATCCCGAGGTAAAAAGGTTGTGTGGTAGGAGTCTAAACCAGCTTGACTTCAACCTACCCGAATCTCCAGAAGTTACTGCTAATAATCTTAACAAGTTCCTTGCTTCCATTGTCCAGAGCCTTCCAGCATTGTCTTGTCAATTACCTATTGATGTTCTCACACCTGTTTTCCCTCCATATCTCCGTCTGAGATCGAAAGAAGAATTGGGAAACTACAAAAAACAAGTGCCTGCCCTTTAGATATCCCGTTTCCTCTTATTAGTGCTTTCAGTGATTTTTTCTCAAAGCCCTTGTCTGTTATTTTCAATGAGATTACTGAGTCTGACCAATATCCACTAATTTGGAAACAGGATTTCATAGCCCCCGTGAAAAAGAAAGACAGAAAACCTGGTTTTGAAGGTGTTTGTCCTATTTCACTCACTCCCATATTCTCTAAACTATGTGGAGGATTCCTCGCAGATTGGCTAAAGGAGAAAATCCTACCTCTTACTGACCTGAGACAATTCGGGAACCTCAAATCCACCTCTACTTCCCATTACCTTGTGTTTCTTATTGACTCAATTGGGCAAAATTCGATAAAAAACCTAATTGCTGGCTAAATTTGATTTCCATTGACCTTCAAAAAGCATTTGACCTTGTTAACCACAATATTTTAGTTGAAAAACTTGTAACTGATTTCAGTATTGATTCTTTCCTGGCTAAATCGGTTGCCTCCTTTTATCAATAGATCACAGATAGTCAAATATCAGAATCAGTATTACAGCCTCCTCCCTGTACACAATGGAGTACCCCAAGGTACTCTCCTAGGTCCCCTCCTTTTTCTGTCATGATAAATAGCATCGCTAAGGAATTTTCCGACAGATGGAAATTTGTGGATGACCTAACGGTTGTTGAAACCTGCTACCGAAACTTAGTAAGTAACCCAATGAGTATTCTCAATGATATGGCAGATGACGCTGCGGAGTTAGACATGAGAGTAAACCCCTCTAAATAAATGAAAATGCTAATTTGTTTCCTTAAAACCTAACTCCTTTTCCTCAACCCTATCCCCCAAGATATTTCTGTGTCTTCCTTTAAATTACTTGCGGTTACAGTTTCCTCTAATTTAAAGTGGGGTATCCACGTGAAAGATATTATCCATAGAGCTAATGCGTACATGTCTCTCCTTGAGCGATTTAATAAATTTAATGTCCCCCCATCCCATTCTTTAAGGATCTATACTTTCTTTGTCCATCCGCATCTTAAATATGCTTGTCCAGTTTGGCTTCCTAGCATCTCCCGTGAGGAATCAGAAAAAACTGAATCTATTCAAAAAAGAGTCCTGTACATAATTTTTAAATAAGCTAAGGTACCATACTCACTCCTTCTAAAAATGCCAAGCTGGAAACTCTTGAGCACAGCAGAGGAACGTTGAGCCTCCGTTTTGCAAAAAAAAAATGCAATAATAAACCTTCGCATGGAAAACATTTCCCCAAAAAGACACTCCCCATACGGACACCGCCTGCCACGTACTGTTTCTGAACCCGTCCCTTTGTTGTCCGCCATCCGTTGTTTAACCTCCAGGTTAGAAAAAACCTTTGTCCCCTTCAGTACTGATCAAATAAACCACTAGTTTTCTCTTTTTTTTGGTACTGGTGATACCCAAGTTTGTGTCCGTCTGGTTCTTTTGTTCTCTCGCCCTTGTTTATATGTTATCTTTTAAACCTTATTAACGCTAATTCTATTTCACTCTTTTTTAGTTTTGTTTTTGTTTTTGCCTTTTTAACTTTCTTACATTTTGCCGCTTAATTTTTTTTTTTTTTTACTATTGAATGGCTTTGTCTCTCTGATATTGTTGTTTTTGGCATTTTTTAGCCAGTTTTTTTAGTTGTTGTGCTATTTTTATGATTTTTTTTTTGTTATGACCCCGAAATGCGATTCGGCCCTTCGAGGCTTGTGATAGTCATTTTTTGAAATAAATATCTTATCTTAACTTATATATAGAAGCAAAAAGCGATCATCCAACCAGCAGTCAGAATACGTAATTTAAAACTCAGAAATCGTTAGAAGCAATTGGAACTTGATACCATCATGCATATAATAATAAATGATGTATATTATATTATCATGTTTATTATACATAATATATATTATATGCATCATACCATCATGTATATAACAACATCACTCCTATATGCCCCATTATCTTGTATCGACCCTGCCAGTCTTTTGCTTGCACTGATAGTACTAATAGGGTTAGCCGTCTTACCATCATGTGAGTTTCGTGTTAACTTATGGGCAATTTTAAGACCTAATAATCTGGACGAATTGGTGGGAGATTTTCCATTAGTAATCTCTATGATTCGAAGGTTGAATTTTAACGGTTTAAAGATTTGGTTGCTGATGAGAAAAGGGGGAACTCAGAGATCCGTTCAATTAATTTTTTACAACAAGTTTAAAGAGTAGATATTTAAGATAGAAGGTCTTAGAGAAAATACTTTAAATCTATTGCAGAAAGTTTTATTCACCTACCAAAACAAATTTGAAATGAATAAATTACGTTTTATTAGCATGGAATAGCTTTCATTTACTTTTTTTTATTAAGTGCAAATTATTTCCTGGTCTTGAGCAGGCATGGCGGTTGCCGTCGCTACTCATGTTGATTTTTGTTCGTTTTGAGTTTGAGTAGGTTATTCATTATAATTTCTGTTCGTTTTGGGTTTTAATTATGTATTGATGGTGATTTGTGGTAGTTTTACGCTTGGAAGATGAGTTTACTTTATTTTTGCTCATTTTTGGTTTAATGGAGCTCTTTACTTTTATTTTTGAAAAACTTGTTTTGCGGAAATTTTTTTTTTAAATTAATTTCCGTTCTTTTTTTATTGACATAGTCTTTTTCCCTGAAAGAAAATAATATATTACATTTTTCGTTTTTTATTCTATAAGAATCCACAGTTTGGTTTGCTATTTGTATGTTGGACAAACTTTTCCAACAATTTTTTATCCTGACACAAGTAGTATTGTTTAATTTAATTTTGCACCTCCTCAAGTCGACCTGAAAAATAAAACTCAATGCCATTCCTAAAACATTCTATCTATACTCTTTGGCAAGCTGGATAAAATGACACTTTTTAGATTTATTTAAATTGTAACACCAGAAGTATTAATATTAGTAGCCCAGAAAGTTTCAACTTAATATACCTAATTATTTTCCATATAATACTGAGGTGTCTTATTAGCAACCATACACACAGTGCCTTTTCATTTAGTTTTAAAGCACAATGGGCCAATTGCATACTTGTGGGGTAACATAACCAATATCCCAAAGATTGTCCTTTTCGGCAGACCGTCTAGGGCTAAACAGAACACATCTGCGGTTAGGATAGAAGGATGTAGCGACGAAAGAAGGAAAATGGGAACTTCCCTGGAGGGTGTTAAGAGGGATACTTTGAATAGGTGGGGATGGAGGAGGAGCACGCGTAGCTGTGTTCGCCTCAGACGGCTTGGTGCTGCGGTGATTTTTCAGTAAGAGTAGTAGCAAGGTTCAATCCCTGGGTCCAGTATTACCAAGTTGAGGATTGGTACTCTGGTATTTTATGGCCTAAAAAATAACCTAGATAGGTGCCTGGAACAAGAAACAGAGACAAAACACATAGAATAGCAAACGAAAATGTGACTCCAAACTGAAGAATAACACATTAATTACGCTACTGTAGGGTTTAGATATTCCAAAAAATTACGTTTTAACAAGGAACGTGTTAAGTATAGGTATTTCAGAGGGCATATGCATTACAGCACACGATTTTGAATGAATCCAAACAGCTAAAGTAAAGGGCATGAAAAAAGGCTGAAATAATGATGCACGAAAATAAAGCGCAAGGGAGATCTGCAACTATAAGACATTTGAATACCAGTATCACAACGAATACATCGAATTGTAAATGAAATCTGCGGCTAGAAGAGAAGCAACAGTTAAAATCCCAAAGACTTTCAGAGGAAAACAAATCCCAAAAAACGGATGATTCTTTAATGCATTAACAGGAAGAAGGAATTGACTTCCGACCAGACTTTCTTAACTCACCTGATATTACTTATTTGACACCTCATGATTTAAAACAAAAGAATAACGAATATATATACTTCATTTAAAAAAGCAACAGTGCATTTATTTAAAATTTATTTTATTAAAATTATATACTTTTTAGTGCGAGTGACAATGAAAATTATTATATACAAGACTGCCGAATAGCATGGCTGCACGGCATGCTTGTATCTTTCTAATCGACAAACAACTTCAAATGACATAACTGCTTTATATAGGCTTTAATATTGCACCCCCTCGGTTAAGAAGGACGAGGGTCTACGCTGGAATTTTGCTTGTCTTATCGGCTAGAACATACACGGGTTAAGAACATACACGAGGCTTAAAGTTCTCATTACGAGACTTTTTCTTTTAAATCAGAGTTCGTTTATTTAACAATAAATTTATGATAAATCACATAATCCCGGCCTTAGGCTCCGCAGCCAAGAAGCAACAAAAAAGAGAAAGAAATTCACTCTCTAACCTCAAAGGTCCCCAAAATCAGAAGTTAAACAAGGAAGTAACGCCTGGTTTCAAACTGCTAGACCCCAATAAAACTTGAATAACTCATGCCCGAACAAACATATCACAAAAACCTTTAACTAGAAAATACTTTAAAGGTGTCGAAGGAATCGTAAATTCACGAAGACTCTAGGAACATGCTTCTGGTCATATTAAAACCTCTGAGAGGGTTAAAACAGAATGAATATAAGAAATCTGTTAATTATTGGAAGTGCAGAGATGATAAGTGGATTGATTCAAAATAAACGATATATTATTACACAGGGCAGCCAAAATAGCATTTGTAGGAAACTCCTACATCCTACATAATAATCATCCTACATAATAATCCTTCCTACATAATATCCTACATCCTACATAATCCTACATAATAAAACATCCTACATAATAATCCTTCCTTTATTGCTAAATTCTGAAAGCGTCTTTCATGACAAGGGAATAGTTGACATCTGCATAATAGGAATACTTTCTCTGAAATATAATATATAAGAAAATATACAGTAAAAGTATATTACAAAATATAGTAAGAACTTCCGGTAGATAGTAGAGACCAGTTTGTGCTTTTTTCAAAATCATACTCTTTCATTGTGAAATCAGATGATAATAAACAAATTCAAGCATTGCTTTAAAAAAAAGTAACAATAGCTGTGTTTTTGGTCACCGTTCAGTGAAACAGTTGAAGTGACAACGTTGGATGTTCAAGGGCTTAATTTTCGTTTTTACTGCACGGTGGACGTTTATGAGGCCGTTTGGCATTCTCCAGCAAAAAACAGGATATAAGAATGGACGGGTAGAGTAGCGCGGGGTTTTTTAAATTGCAGTCAACAACTGAAATTGCTAAAATTGTGGGGTAAATAGGGGGGGGGGAGCAAAATTGTTGTTTTTTAAAGGGAAATACCAAAAAAGGTAATATTCATAAGAAATATTCCCCAAAAGTATTTTTAAAGTTCAAGATGGAGGAAGTATCCCCATTCAATTCATGCCAATGTTGGGCTCAGGATCCTAAAATAACCTAAAATTTTATTAAGCAAGCTCAAGTACCATCCAAGATAGTAAAAATGCCATCATCTAGAATTCAAACCAGCATAGTCTAAAATTTTACTACAATAATTCAGGTGAAGGTCAGGAGGAATATTCCAAAAAGTGATAGAACGAAGATTAATCTACGTTAGCTAGGAAATTTAAACTCTAAAACTGGTGAAGCTATTTACAATGAGTCAAATTTAAACTGATACATGTAAATTTAATTGATTGCAAAGTTAATACCTTTGCATACTGACTCTATTATTAGGTTGATCATTAAGTCCTACTTTCCCTTTTGAGCAGAAACTTGGGTCATTTTATACAACAGGTTAAATTTAAAATTAGCCTATAGTCAACTAGTTACCCTTAACTCTCCCTACAAGTCAAGGGCCAATCCTTTTTTTCTTGTACCCTATACTTTCCATGCTGAAAAGTATCTTTAAACCTTCACCTTTTACTTGAAACTAGCCGTTTTCATAGTGTAAGACTTCTAGCTCATGCTCATCGATTTTATTGTCTAAATTCTATCCAAGTTGAGCTTCCAACGTCCTTGTAGTCAAAGTTCGACATTCTATTGCTTTTTGTCGTAGACCTTTGACATCATCGGTCGCCGTTCAGTTTTATGCAAAAACGACAATTAAACGCAAATAAGCACAACGGTGAACGTGCCGGCCATCAAAAACAAAGTTTAAACAAAAACGGCAATTAAACGCAAATAAGCACAACGGTGAACGTGCCGGCCATCAAAAACAAAGTTTAAACAAAAACGGCAATTAAACGCAAATAAGCACAACGGTGAACGTGCCGGCCATCAAAAACAAAGTTTAAACAAAAACGGCAATTAAACGGCGATCAAAAACACAACTAATCTTCACCAAAACTCTTTAAAGAGACGATTTGAAACGTTCCTTCTAGACATAAAAGCCAGTTGAGTATTTAGAACAATGAGATGAGACAAGAGAAAATTCCGGCTTCAGATTAGTCTAAATTCAAAGTTTCGTCCACTTGTCCGTCCCAGTTTTTTTTTTTTTAAATAACACACTCCAATGTGTTTAATTCTATGAACTTATTTATTATGCATCTATGGATTAATATATTCGGTGTAAGTTGAAGTTTAAAAGGTCCTGAAAAGCCAAGAAAATTACCCAAAGGGCTATCTTGGCGTTTAGGAAACAAAAGAAAGTTTAGAACGCCCAAAACCTCCTCATTGTGGCTTGGTTAAAGCATCTTCAACTTCTAAAACAAAATACCGGTATAATTCAAATAGACATAAAAAAAAATCAACAGTAAAACCTGCTAAACAAATTCAACAAAACTTCTTTTTACTATACGTTTTGTCACGAGAATTGATAATACTAAGCAGCACAATAGCACTCTGAGTTTTCAGGTTCTGTGCATTTTTAGTATTTGCTTTTTTTCCCTCATCACTTTGTAGGGAAGAAATTTCAAGTGTCGTTTTTTAAGAGTGTAAGATACCCCCCCCCAGAACCTTCGGGCCAAGGGCTATAAGTTATACAAGTTTTCCAATGTCAACACATTGATTTTGTTATTTCGAAAGGGAGATGTGTTTTATCCTCATTCTTGAAAAGGCTATGGGTATGTGGGTCAAAGTTTTGAGAAATAAAGAAAAGAACAAAGAAAGAGAATGTGCATGCAGAATGACCAGAGAGCGTATTAGCAATATTTCAGAAACAGCAAATAGTATTAAATTGAAACTTTCAGGGATACAATTACTAATACTGTTACTTCTACTGAACTGAATAAACAGAGTCTGGGGTCATCCAGACCATAAAAGGTCCACGTAACATCCAAGGTAAAGCTAAAGGTATTACGCCGGAATGCAGCCCTATCATCAACGGTTTGCGGTATTAGGGTGAAAATTCCAGGACTTTAACAACTGCTGCTGCTTCTACAACTGATCTAAATCAAAAGAAATTGATTTAGATTCTCAGAATAGCATAGATGCAATATCCCAGGAACAGAATAGAGTATTAAGTTGAAATTTTCAGAAAAAAAAACTGAGAGATATTTAAAACTAAATCATAAGAAAGTAATTGAAACAAGATTACCAAAAGGCGTAAGTGCAATATTCCAGTAAATACTGGGGATTTAATGATGTTGAAGGAAATCAAAAGATACTCCAAGTTTGTCAAATGTTTGTGTGCCACTCCACAATAAATGATATATCTTCTATTGGAAATAATTTTTTAATTTTTCCTAAAATTTCCAAACATTCTAAAGGATTTTGGGATGGCTAGCTTGGAAACTAGAATAATTATGAGAATAAAACTTTCAGCAAGAGACATAGCTCTTGTCTTCGTGATGTCCGTAAACTGAAAATCCCGTGTTTGATCGTAGGTGATTTTAATTGTGATTTAAATTGCGATTTGTCTTCAGCTTCTATCCGTGCTTCTTTACTATTAGGAATATTTGGTGATGATTTTAAAGTTCAACAGAAATCTGCTCAGTTTACTTACATTCATTCTTCCTCTTGCACATCTAACCTCGACCATGTTGTGTCATATAACCTTGATATACCTTGTGTTGAGGTAGTTTCCAATTTTCAAGTTTCAGACCATCTTCCTATTGCTTCTAGTTTCAAACGAGAAGCTTCTCAGATTCCAGTGTTACAGGCTTATACTGTTCACCGGCACAGGTGGTATACTTCTCGCGATTGGAATAAAATTGACACATCTCAGTACATCGAAATTTCAGATAGTATCCTAAACAAGATCCGAGTTCCATTTCATCTTCTGCAAAAGTCTTCTAATAAAGACATTAATGAGGTTAGATTAACTCTTGATATATATTCCGCAGAAATCTGCCATGCACTTTTGTGTGCTGAAAAAAGGGCAGTTCCTCTTAAAAAAATACGTGTTGGTACCCAAGTTCCCGGGTGGTCAGGAAATCTAGTGTTGTCTGAAGCTTGTGACCGTGCTAAATTTTGGTATAAATTATGGAGAGATTGCCTATGCCCCCGTCAAGGAATAGTCAATGAATTGAGAAAAATGACAAAAAAACGTTTTGCTAAGGAACTTGCCCTTCATCGATCTAAAATGCAGACACTTTATTCCGAGAAGGTCAGGAATTCACCTGATCTTCTGTGGAAGCTATTACCCCGTACTATCTCCTCCAATTTGCCAGACCCTAATGACATTCCATTGTCCGAGTGGATATCCCATTTTTCAAATGAATTTTCTGAGCCTGATCCTGTTTTAGAGTCACAATTTTGTGACGAGCTCTGCAAATTCATTAATGAATCTCCTGACCTTGATTTTGTTGTTACTTGTGACGCTGTTATAAAAGCCATTTCCCAACTTAAAAAGAAAGCGTCTTGTGGGATAGATAAGGTGAGCACTCTACACATCATTAATGGAAGTTATCTATTGGTGCGTCACCTCAGCCTTCTCATGCAAATGATATTTGTTACAGGTATTGTTCCATCCTCGTTCTGCATTGGTGATCTGTCTCTGATTCCCAAAAAAGGGAAATCTGAGCTGCAATGTTCCTCTTTCCGTCCCATCACCGTATCTACTACGACATGCAAACTTTTCGAGCTTCTTTTTCTTGATGAGTTAAGACAAAAATGTTACGTTCCCCCATATCAGTTCGGTTTTCAGGCTTATCTTGGCTGTTCTCATGCTCTTACAGCAGTTTTTACTGCCCTCGCCGACGCTGAATCTTCGGGAGAAAGTATGATCCTCGCCGGACATGACGTTAGACGAGCGTTCGATTCCTTAATTCATTCGTCCATGCTTCTTCATATGGCAAGGCGAGGCGTAAACCGATCAGTTGTCCGTGTTCTCAGGGATTTATATAGGAACCTAAAAGTGCGTTTAAAACTTCCATCCCGTTTTTCCCTGCAGTCGGCTCTTCATCCTTCCCTATATAATTGCATTAATTCTCGTGTGAGGCCAAACTCTTCGATTCCCTCGAATATGCTTGTGAATCTTCAATACCCCATCCTCGTTAAGAAAGGGACTAGACAGGGAGCTATCACTTCCCCTACCCTGTTCAATAATAGTGTCCTGGAAGCGCAGGCAAAGTGTCTTCCTTCATGCATTCTTGGGAGAATAGATATGTCTCTTATTTGTTATGCTGATGACATCCTGAATCTCAGCCGTACGATCCAGCGCATTGAGCAGAATTTCAAAATCCTCAAAGATGAATATTCAAAAATCGGTCTGTCTTTTAATCCTGAGAAATCCGAAGTAATCCGTTTCAATTGGCGAAATCCCTCTACTCCTCTTATAAATATGGACGGTTCTCTTGTTAAACCCTCAGACCATATTACATACCTGGGCCTCCCAATTGGCACATCTATAGGCCACACACGTCGTTTGCTGATTTCTCACGTTGAGCGTAAAATTAGCATTTCTTACGCTGTAATCGTAAAAAGCAAACTACGTTTCAACCGTTATATTCTAGCATCCATTTACAACGCCACAGCCCTTCCTCATCTGCTTTACATTGCTCCTTTCTGGAGATTCTTTACAGTTACAGATAAAAAGCACCTACGATCAATCTTCTTCAGATTTGCTAAATATCTTCTACATTTGCCCCCTTGGACAAGAAACCGTAAAATTATTCATTTGTATAAGCTATCTGACCCTAATATTAGCATTAGTAAATCTCTATCCCGTTTTCAAAGTAAGTTTAATCATCCATGGTCAACAATTTGTTCACAATAGTTTTTTTGTATTAATGTAATGCATATAGTCACTGTTCGTATTAATGTAATGAAGAGTTTTCTTTTGTCATGTGTTTGAATTTTCAATGTGTGTTTGTGTCCTTCTTTTTCTTCTTTTTTTTCTTTTTTGTTTTCTTTAGTGATTACTCCGTCTACTGTACCTTTTTTTGACGGGCAATAAATGAATAATAATAATAATAATAATAATACATCCAGTGCTGATGTCTTGAACCCCTACTGACGTAAACCGAATTCCACGGTTTGTTCAAGTTAGATAGCACTTGATATATCATATTAACCTTTTGACATAGGCTAATGACAATTCTGTGTCTTAAATAGCAGGCCAAGGTATCTTTAAAGGAGGTATTTTGGCTTTTCTACCTCACCCCTTTTTAATCCCAGTTGAGGGGCATTTTGCTATCTTAAGAATTAATTGGGCTAGGATAATGAACCGTCTAGGAATGGATGCCGAGCTTTAATGAGCACCTAGCAAATTGATGAAGGTAGCTGGTATTTGCTAATGGTTGGAGCATGGCTTGTAACATTACTAATACCTTACAATTCTTATGATTACTAGTACGTCAAGCTTGTTAGGATATATTGTATTTGTAAATTTTTCTTGGATTCACATACGAATACAACTCCTTTAACAAATGTATATATAACTGAACAGTTAAAAATCTAAGCTACGCACTAGTATGTTACTTATTAAAATTCTTCGATATTCAACACTTCAAATTATTTATCAATTGACTTACCTACAGGGGAATATTTTTAGAAAGACCAATTAAGCTATCCCATTTTGTTGTATTTACCCTTTTAGTTGACTATTGCAAAATTATATTAGTTCTTTTTTATTCTGATTTAAAAAAACATCACTTTTCTTAATTAAAGGAGTTGAACAGCCCCAATGATTATTGAAACACCTAACTCAATTGATACGCGTAGAATGGGTGGTAAAAGTGTATTTTTCGGCTTTCAGTGTAAAAATGACACTTTTTGGCATTTGCACTGCACGACTCAGTGTGGCAATTAAGGAGAGTGTGGCAGTGTGGCAATTAAGGCAATAAAATGACCTTAACATTTAAATTACCACTACAATAATAGGAGAGAATCAGTTTTGAGGAATAGATAAACCTAAGATGGAGTGAGGAAAAAATATGTTTTAGCTTGATACCCTTGGTATATCAAATACCCATGGTTGATCATACACTTCTCTGCCACGAAAATACCCAATATGGTATCCTCGCGATATATACTTAAAGAGGACATCAGACATTTTTACAATTTTCTAGTTCGTTTTTGGGGCAACTCAGATGAGTTCTGGACTGAATAATAGGAACAAAAAATATCAGAAAACTCACTTTCATGATCACGAAAATTTGATTCAGGCTCAGAAGGCTTGAAATTACAATTAAGCTGTTCAGATACGCCAGAAGAAACCACCAAAGGAACATCTTCATGTTTGGGCGATAAACTAGTATAATTCCATCCAATAATATCTTCACTAAAATTTGGGAATGTTTCTTCAACTTCTAAAGAATATTGAAGGTAAATCATTATTAAAATCATCACAAAAGTAACCCTTCTAGTATTACAAATTATGAAGATATGAAGATCAAAAATAATCATTGCATGGTGCTTCCAAAATGAAAAAAGAAAAGTATGTGAATAGTAAATCACAAAATCGAAAAACAACAAACAAACAACAACTGTCGTATCGACATTTGACAGTCGAATTTAGACAATTTAAACTGGACTTATGGGGAGTTTCAGAAACTCGTATCCCAGGGTTAGGAAATATAAAGTTAGGGAATATATAATTTATTTACTCAGGGAGGAAGGATGGAATGAATAGGCCTGGAGTAGGCCTTGAAAAAGAATGCTGCTAAGTCATGTTTAATTACGGAAGCTTATAATAATAGAATTCTAGTTGCTCATTTTATGACTAAAAAGTTAAAGGTATCAGTCGCAGTAGTATACGCCCCTGTAAATCGAACTAATGGAAATAGTGGTGACTCAAATGAATTTTACCCACAGCTGAATTTTGTCCCAGGTAGAAATATTGTAATTTTATTAAGAGATTTTACCACCCAGGTTGGTAGAAATAGGGATAGATTGTATTCTGGCATGGATGAATTTGTCGTAAGAAAAGAAGTGCTGTTACTGATGTTAAAAGCAAAGATAACCATCTAGTAGGGTCTACATAAACATAGAACTTAGGAAGTCTAACTACTTTCCAGGAAGCTATGACGTTGGCAGCCTCCAGTATGAGAATTGTAGAACACAATGTAGAAGATGGATGGAATAATCTTAGGAAAATAGTTTGTGAGCTCACTGATGGTGTCTTTGGGAAGAAAGTTAGAAACACAGGTAAGAATATCAGTTAAAAAGCTTTATGTTTCATAGAAAAGGGACTTGTACAATAATTATTTGAGCACTAGATCATATGAAAAGAAGAAAAAACTAAAGAAAGTGGAAAAAATTAAAATATGAGTTAAGGAGGTTTGAAGTGGAGGCCATCGCTAATTTTCTGAAAAAGTATGTGCAACTTAGGAAGTGAAGGAAAATTTATTTTGCGAGAATTACTACTGACAAAGCAAAAATGATTGAAAAATAAAAAGCACGTGATTGCGCAGTAATTAGAGCAGAACATCCTCAGAGTGGTTCTGGTTTGTTGGTATATCAACTTTCCTTGTTACTGCAGATAATTCCGTTTGTTATTATTGTTTTTTTTTTATTGTTATGTTATATTTGTATTGATATTGTTATTTGTTATTATTACCTGTTATCTTCAATCCTTGTGTAATTATTCATTTCAATTTTTGGTTTTTCCGGGCTCGACTTATTCATTGATAATAGTTTATGTTCGTTTAAAGTTTGTATTATTGTCGCTCATTATTTCCACTCGTCATAAGTTTAATAAATTTTCAGACATTAATTGCCACTCGTCATAAATTTTATATAGCTCTTAATTTTTCTTTGAAAGACTTTTTCAAAACTATCTTTTAGATGAATCCAAAAAATCAGAACGATTATTCTGAACATTCTTCCTATCTAACAATCTCCCAGCACAGCAGAAAGTTTAAAAACAGTCCAGAACCCAGTTTAGCTGACCAAAATATTTTTTTTTTTTTTGTTTAGATCTATATTTGGCAAAATGGCAAAGCAGGCACAGAAAAGAACCTGAATTAACTTCTAGGTATTAATACTTTGGCTGCTACAATATAACGGTTTTGTATTCTAATAGCTCTGTTTATTATAGACTCTTGGAAAAATTACTGTCATCAGTGTATTCAGTAAGCAAAACTCTGAGCAACCGAATTAAAATAAAATTATTTAATCGTATTCCCGTCTAAGGGTATCTTGGATATTCGATAATGACTGAATCAAGAATTATACTATCATGCATTTGGGAGAGGAAGCAATGACCCTTACCATTGGATGGAGGATATCTAGAACTATATCTAAATAGACGCTATCTAGAACTACACCATATAGAATATGGTATTTAAAGAATACAAGAATACCTATAAATAAAAATTAAACAAAGTATTATGACTAGTTGTGGATCTATATCTAGACACACTCTATCTAGAACTATATCTACATATTGATAAATATCTAGATAGAAACCTAGATAAAATAAGAAAAACCAAAAAGATTCGAAGCAAGAGTGGATATTCACAGTTAAACTTAAACCAGTATTTTGTCGTTTTAAGCAATAGACATGTCGATATTTGATAAAGTAGACTATCGATTATCAATGGACACAAAATTATATTTCACTATTATGATTTTTTTTTTCCATAAAAAAAATCCTCTGTTTATTATACACTCTTGGAAAAATTACTGTCATCAGTGGATCCAGTAAGCAAAACTCTGAGCAACCAAATTAAAATAAAAATTATTTAATCGTATTCCCGTCTAAGGGTATCTTGGATATTCGATAATGACTGAATCAAGAATCATACTATCATGCATTTGGGAGAGGAAGCAATGACCCTTACCATTGGATGGAGGATATCTAGAACTATATCTAAATAGACTCTATCTAGAACTACACCATATAGAATATGGTATTTAAAGAATACAAGAATACCTATAAATAAAAATTAAACAAACTATTATGACTAGTTGTGGATCTATATCTAGACACACTCTATCTAGAACTATATCTACATATTGATAAATATCTAGATAGAAACCTAGATAAAATAAGAAAAACCAAAAAGATTCGAAGCAAGAGTGGATATTCACAGTTAAACTTAAAGCAGTATTTTGTCGTTTTAAGCAATAGACATGTCGATATTTGATAAAGTAGACTATCGATTATCAATGGACACAAAATTATATTTCAGTATTATGATTTTTTTTTCCATAAAAAAAAATCCCTCTTAGGCAAAAGAGTGCATAATTTTATTATAATGATAAATAAAAAATAACGCTCCATGTACCCCCCTTTGGCTGCATACTGCATAATTTTGTTATTTAAAATGTGCAAAGTCTTTATTTCTTATATTGATTCCTTCAGGAACCTCTAGTGTTCCTTAGAGTGAAGGTTTAAGCAAAAGATTAGGTTTGATAAAAGAGTTTAATTGGTTTAAGCAAGTCATTAGGCCTACTCTTGCTTTTCCTATTCTAATGAAAATACAGAAACAAAAGAAAAGAGAATAACAAACAGTACACACTGCTTCCCCTTACTTTCTAATTAATTATAACACTTTTTCCACAAACAAGTTTTTCAAAAAACAGTGAAGAACTCTGTTAAACCACAAATGAGCAAAAATAGAATCAAATAATCTACCCAGCGTAAAACTGCCACATATCAGCATCAAAAAATTGATGAAACCCAAAACGAACAGAAATTACAATTAACCGATTCAAACTCAAAACAAACAGAAATTAACATGACTAGGGCTCACAACCCTTATGCCTTCTCAAGACCAGAGCATAATTTGCATTTTACTGAGAAAAAAATTAATTTTTTCACTTTTATGACTTTAATAAATCAAAAATTATTAAGACTTCTAGGAATAAATATCAGCATATGTATATTAAACTGACAATACACGTTTATTTGTATTTATTCAAATCAAATTTAGCCCCATCTGAAGTTTATACGACCACCCATTCCATAAAAACCTTGTATGCCATAAATCAAAAATTATTAAGACTTCTAGGAATAAATATCAGCATATATATATTAAACTGACAATGCACATTTATTTGTATTTATTCAAATCAAATATAGCCCCATTTGAAGTTTATACGACCACCCATTCCATAAAAACCTTATATACCCTCCGAGGCATAACTTACAGCCCTTGCCCCAGGGCTCTGGGGGTTTTGTCAACCCTAGAGGCATTGTTATATGCTCTTGGGTTATTTCGAATAAAATGCCTATCTCACAATTTCAATCAGATACGTTTAGTGAAGATGGGTAGTTGGGAGGGGGGGCTAGTTGCTCCATCACTTTCGACTCTAAAAAGGGATCTAGAACTTCCAATTCTCAACCAAATGAGCTGCCTCTAAAGTTTATACAACCATCCCATTCATAAAAACCTTAAATGCCCACGGGGGCATCGCTTACAAACCTTGCCCTAAGGCTTTGGAGGTTTGTATCAACCCCAAAAGCCTTGATATATGATCTTTGGAGTGTGTGTGTGTGGGGAGGGGGGGGGGTAAATGCCCTCTGATCACTTTGATTCTCAAAAATTCACTAGAGCTTCTGACCACCCATCTAATGAGCCCCCTCCGAAGTATATACGACCACCATTTCAATAAAAATCTTATATGCCCTCAGGGCATAACTTATAACCCATGCCCTGAGGGCTGTAGGGGAGGGTTGTCATTCTCAAAAACATTATTTCTGGACCTTTCAACAATGTTGAAAAAAATGCTATCTCAAAATTTTGACTAGATATGTTTGGGGAAATGAATGGTGGGGGGAAGACATTTCCCTTCTATATAAAGTGCCCTGGTCAAAAACCAAAAACAAATAAATAAATAATACACTGTGCCAAAATTGTTCTTTACTTGGGCAAGCGCTATTGCGCTGCATATGACTACGCAATAAAAGACTAACCTGAAAAATTTAACCTTGCGTTTGGCTTTCTCTCTCTTCTTTCCAAAATCTGATTCCCATTGAGCTTAGAAAAAAGAAAAATTACGCACAGAAACATGGACAAATCTTTAGAGTTGGGATAGACCTAAATTTCAAACATGTAACCACACATATTTAATAATGTCAATCCTGCTACTATTGATGTGAATGTAATTGCTATTATCAAAAAACGAACAATATAAGAAACCGCAACCCTGAAAGTTTATAACAAAAAGTTTATAACAAAAAGAAGGAAGGGGTAAACAGATCCATAAAAATGTATTTCTTTCACCTCAGAAGCGATTTCATCAAACAGGTTATTAGGATTTCATCAGACGCACTTTTCCATTTACACACAGAAAGGCGAGAGGGGTATCTCATCGACTGTACATAAATATGCATGCTTTTGGGGCTCTTTTTCCCCTTTCCTTTGGTGAGAAACGCTCTAAGGGGTCTAGCAGACGCAAAATTCCAATGAATGTAAATAGAGCAAAAGAACATACATGGAACTTCAATTTGAAGCACTTGAAGAGCCCAACACACTTGCAAAAGGTTTGAATAAGCCTCAGCTTTAAAAATAAGAGTTGCAAAATAAGAACAAAAAAACTAATAAGAAATCTAAATAAAAATATTGATAAACATTACTATAAATGTTAATTTTGTAAAAATTGATAAAAATAAGAATAATCAAGTATAGACTTCATGTTTTAAGTACAATTAGTCATTGTTGCAATGGAGATTAGTACAAGATGCAGTCGCAATTAGTCATAATCATAATAAGTTGCAGTTGCAAAAAATCACAGTTGCAATGGAGTCGCATTCGCAAGCAGTAGCAGCTGTAGTCACCAGCTGTTGCTAGTTATTTTTAATTTCTACTTTGCCCTTTACTACGGCAGAACTGCAACTACAATACCTATGAGAACGATGTCAATCCCAATCAAGATTCGAATTTACATTCTCAAGCATAAAAATCAAACTTTTTTGAGGCAAGACCATAATATTTATTCATGTGTAGTACAAGAGAAAAATAATAAAAATCTCTCTTATGGGCAATTGCTTCAACCCATCAACATTTTTAGAGGTTTCAGGCTGTTTTTCAATATACCCTTAAATTTGTTCTCAAAATAACATTTTACTATTCAACCTGATTTAGATGATAATAACTATCCATGAATCAGCTACAATTTTTTCTAACTTGCAAGTGTTTTTTAAATGTTTTTTTTATTATTAATTTTGGTTACTATGAGCCATGAGCTATTACTATGATGCAACCATGATTCTATATCACATAGGAAAAATCCTTTAGCTTTTTTTGGCTAGATATAGTAAATTAAACTTACCCCAGTTGCATTGCAACCTGTTGATGTTGAGGAAAAAAATACGTAAACTAAAGAGAACTTCAATATGGCCCCTTGTTATTCTGATTGATTTAGTAAAAGTATTTCCAGATAAACCACCAAAACCCTTATAAAATATTTCAAACACAATAACTAGAAGAGATTCCTTCCCTAAGAGCTGGAAAAAGGGATACATTACACCCATACAGAAGAAAGGTGTTAGTTTGGATTTTATGGAGTCTGACCAATTATCATAACACCGTTGTTTTCTCAACTGTATGAGAGCTTTGCAGCAGATTCACTTTAAGAGACGATTCTTAAACTTACTGATGAGCAAAAATTTGGAAACACGAAAAGTTTATCAACGACACATTACCTGGTCAGTCTCCTCAATACTGTATAAACTACTTGACCAGCCAGACACCTGGCTCAATCTCCTTTTAATTGACCTCCAAAAAGCTTTTGATCTTGTATTGTTGAGATATTTTTGTAATATTCCTTTTTTGAGAGAAAAACGAATATATAGTTTTCACTTGTACTAACACATGGAACAGGAACACATTGTATAGTAAACAAAAAGAAATACAAGATTCGTAATAGTAAGATTGGGACTGCCGACCCACTTAAAACTATAGGTCTGATTTGCTCCTTACAGTTCAATAGAACGATTTTTTTATGAAAAACCTAGAGTTTGGTATTTCATTTGCCGCAAAATCAACAACAAAAAAAGAGAAACATGATCATCTAGAAAATACATTTACACGTTTCTGAGATATTCTGGTATGTCTATTTGACAACTTAGATGGGTACAGTATTTTTTTTTTTTTTTTAATTTAATTTATCGTCCAATTCAACATCCTAACATCATAAATTAATACCCTTAGTTATTCCCGGAATATTGCACAGACACCCTTTTGACGGGTTGAATGCATCTTAATTTCTTTTAATTTAGCTGTATATCCACCCCACTAAACTTTCCCTGGAAATTTGAACTTAAAGCTCTATTCCTGAATCTACAACATATTGACAACCAGGATTCACTAAAACTGTTTTGTCTTAGTTCAATATGCAAGGGCGCACTAATAGCAGTAGCAATCGCAATAGCCTCAGTTAAACATGGCATCACTCGTAGTTGCAAATAGTCACAATCGTAAGTACTCGCAGCCTCGGTCACAATCAGTCATTAGTAGTTGCTGTCTTAACCGATTTAGTAACAGTTGCTATTGCAGGTAATGGCAACCACAGTTAAAATTAGTCAAAGTGATAAATAGTGGAAGTCATAATTAGTTGCAGCCACAAGTAGTAAAAGTTACAATTAGTCATTGTTGCAATGGAGATTAGTACAAGATGCAGTCGCAATTAGTCATAATCATAATAAGTTGCAGTTGCCCGAAGTCACAGTTGCAATGGAGTCATATTCGCAAGCAGTAGCAGCTGTAGTTACCAGCTGTTGCTAGTTATTTTTAATTTCTACTTTGCCCTTTACTACGGCAGAACTGCAATTACAATACCTATGAGAACGATGTCAATCCCAATCAAGATTCAAATTTACATTCTCAAGCATAAAAATCAAACTTTTTTAAGGCAAGACCATAATATTTATTCATGTGTAGTACAAGAGAAAAATAATAAAAATCTCTCTTATGGGCAATTGCTTCAACCCATCAACATTTTTAGAGGTTTCAGGCTGTTTTTCAATATACCCTTAAATTTGTTCTCAAAATAACATTTTACTATTCAACCTGATTTAGCTGATAATAACTATCCATGAATCAGCTACAATTTTTTCTAACTTGCAAGTGTTTTTTAAATGTTTTTTTTATTATTAATTTTGGTTACTATGAGCCTTGAGCTATTACTATGATGCAACCATGATTCTATATCACATAGGAAAAATCCTTTAGCTTTTTTTGGCTAGATATAGTAAATTAAACTTACCCCAGTTGCATTGCAACCTGTTGATGTTGAGGAAAAAATACGTAAACTAAAGAGAACTTCAATATGGCCCCTTGTTATTCTGATTGATTTAGTAAAAGTATTTCCAGATAAACCACCAAAACCCTTATAAAATATTTCAAACACAATAACTAGAAGAGATTCCTTCCCTAAGAGCTGGAAAAGGGATACATTACACCCATACAGAAGAAAGGTCTTAGTTTGGATTTTATGGAGTCTGACCAATTATCATAACACCGTTGTTTTCTC
Source organism: Artemia sinica (assembly GCA_027921565.1). NCBI lineage: Eukaryota > Metazoa > Arthropoda > Branchiopoda > Anostraca > Artemiidae > Artemia > Artemia sinica. The sequence goes on along the minus strand of CM051263.1, from coordinate 11,411,818 downwards.
AACTGTATGAGAGCTTTGCAGCAGATTCACTTTAAGAGACGATTCTTAAACTTACTGATGAGCAAAAATTTGAAAACACGAAAAGTTTATCAACGACACATTACCTGGTCAGTCTCCTCAATACTGTATAAACTACTTGACCAGCCAGACACCTGGCTCAATCTCCTTTTAATTGACCTCCAAAAAGCTTTTGATCTTGTATTGTTGAGATATTTTTGTAATATTCCTTTTTTGAGAGAAAAACGAATATATAGTTTTCACTTGTACTAACACATGGAACAGGAACACATTGCATAGTAAACAAAAAGAAATACACGATTCGTAATAGTAAGATTGGGACTGCCGACCCACTTAAAACTATAGGTCTGATTTGCTCCTTACAGTTCAATAGAACGATTTTTTTGATGAAAAACCTAGAGTTTGGTATTTCATTTGCCGCAAAATCAACAACAAAAAAAGAAAAACATGATCATCTAGAAAATACATTTACACGTTTCTGAGATATTCTGATATGTCTATTTGACAACTTAGATGGGTACAGTTTTTTTTTTTTTTAATTTAATTTATCGTCCAATTCAACATCCTAACATCATAAATTAATACCCTTAGTTATTCCCGGAATATTGCACAGACACCCTTTTGACGGTTTGAATGCATCTTAATTTCTTTTAATTTAGCTGTATATCCACCCCACTAAACTTTCCCTGGAAATTTGAACTTAAAGCTCTATTCTATTCCTGAATCTACAACATATTGACAACCAGGATTCACTAAAACTGTTTTGTCTTAGTTCAATATGCAAGGGCGCACTAATAGCAGTAGCAATCGCAATAGTCTCAGTCAAACATGGCATCACTCGTAGTTGCAAATAGTCACAATCGTAAGTACTCGCAGCCTCGGTCACAATCAGTCATTAGTAGTTGCTGTCTTAACCGATTTAGTAACAGTTGCTATTGCAGGTAATGGCAACCACAGTTAAAATTAGTCAAAGTGATAAATAGTGGAAGTCATAATTAGTTGCAGCCGCAAGTAGTAAAAGTTACAATTAGTCATTGTTGCAATGGAGATTAGTACAAGATGCAGTCGCAATTAGTCATAATCATAATAAGTTGCAGTTGCCCGAAGTCACAGTTGCAATGGAGTCATATTCGCAAGCAGTAGCAGCTGTAGTTACCAGCTGTTGCTAGTTATTTTTAATTTCTACTTTGCCCTTTACTACGGCAGAACTGCAATTACAATACCTATGAGAACGATGTCAATCCCAATCAAGATTCGAATTTACATTCTCAAGCATAAAAATCAAACTTTTTTGACGCAAGACCATAATATTTATTCATGTGTAGTACGGGAGAAAAATAATAAAAATCTCTCTTATGGGCAATTGCTTCAACCCATCACCATTTTTAGAGGTTTCAGGCTGTTTTTCAATATACCCTTAAATTTGTTCTCAAAATAACATTTTACTATTCAACCTGATTTAGATGATAATAACTATCCATGAGTCAGCTACAATTGTTTCTAACTTGCAAGTGTTTTTTAAATGTTTCTTTTATTATTAATTTTGGTTACTATGAGCCAAAGGTTTTACTTTTAAAATGGCAAACCCCGATAATGGAAGAACTTATAAGGCACACGTTAGTCGGATAAAAAATCGGAATTTCCAGAAAGATGGGTATCCCAACCAACATCTACCGATTCGTCAGACGCGGAAGACGAACCCCTTCGGTCAAGGTTAGCCGAGTTAAAACCCTTTAATATCAAACAAGATTATTTTGAAAATGACAGTGATGAGGAAAATTTTGAGGAATTCTTAGCTATGAAAAACCTAGTTGTTCTCAAAAGAAAGTCCCTAATACCAGCGAGAATAAAAACGCCAAAAAGTCCAAAAAGTTCATCCTCGGATAGTGCACGAGAATTAGATTATACGATATCCCCCAAAACCCGATTCTTTCCTGATAGAATGTCTACTCCTTGTCCCCCCAAAAGATTTCCAGACGACATGGTATCGCCAGGCACCCCAATAGAGAGATCCCTATCATTACTGGAGGAATTAAACAGAGTTATAGAAACATCGGGTAATATTGTAAAGAAAACCCCTCCCAAAGATTCAATAAAAACAAATCTGAGAGAGGAAATGGATTTAATAAACTTCCCCATAAAAGTAAGGCAAAGCACATTGCCTTGGAATCCCCAAACTCCCAAGGATGCCCAGCAAGGACAGTATCACGACATAACCGTATCTAAGGTAAAACCCAAAGAATGGTCTTCATGGAGGGAGACGCTAGTGCAAAAAATGCTTCATCCCCCCGAAGACATGACATTTAAACAATGGAGGAACCCTGCAAAAACATTTGATTCCTCTCAGAGCTCTCAAGAATCTTTCAAGTCTCCCGAGTTGAGAATTCAAAATGAGGAATTGTAGAATAAACCTTCTACTTCTAGAGGAGAAGAGATATATGAAGGAAGGGCAGGTTCTACCTCGAAAACGCAAAGTGCCACTTCTAAAAGCTCTAATGCGGATTCATCAGAAATTAGTTCTGAAGAGTCTGAAGGCAAATCAGACCAGAAAGCAGCCAAGGACACAGGAAAATCAAAACCGACTTCAGCGGCCGCTCATGCCAAGGAAACAAAGTGAAAGGGTCAAGAATTCCTGAAAAAAACAATACAAAAAATTTGATCTTATATCGCTAGCAAAACCCAAAAACAAAAAAACCGCAAGAAACCGAGGAAAAGTAACAACAAAATCGGGTAGGACAGTTAAAAAACCTGATAGATGGAAATACCCTAGTTGGTGCAAAATCAAAAAAAAATTCCAATAGTAATGTTTCATAATAATAATTAATCAAAAAAAAACTCTTTGTCTAAAATAAATTTTTTTAGCAGTAGAACCGTAATGCATGCGAGTAATAAATGGGCAAAAGATCCTTAGACTGAAAGGTAATGATAACACAACGACTCACCCAACATGTTCAATATAATGTTTATCCACGCGGCATCGAACTAAACAACCCAAGTCAAAAAAGAAAATTAAAAATGCTATTGCCACGGGAGCTTGCGTGTTCTTGTCGTAGGGACTTTGTGCTCAGAGCCAGCAACAAATAGTTTTTTGTTTGTTGATGGCGGTGGGTTTCAAATCCTTTATGAAAATCAACTTATATTCCTACAGAAATAATCTACAAGAACAAATTCAAAAGCATGCGAGTAAATTCACCAAGTCAATATTTGTGAATATATAGTGATATAAGTGAAGCCGAAACATTCGTGGTTAATGAGAAAAACCTGACTTGGGAAGCTCGTGGTCGACTGATGATGACAAGTGGTGTTTAGAGTTCTATTTGGCACATTCCGCCAACCGGGTAGCTCCCTTACGAGAATCAACTGTACCCCTACAAAAGTGATTTACGAGAGCCTTCCCCCCAACTACTTCAGCTGCAGAAATATGCTACTCAATTAACATAACAATCTAAAACAAACCTAGTATGTCGAAATTAAATAGACGGACCACAATATCGTATGAAGTTTTGGGTGGAGCTCCACACAAAATAACGTTTGGTTCTGTTTTGGGTCATGTTCTTCCTGAGATTTCTTTATGAAAATTAACCCACATTTTTACAAAGATGATATTACAAAAAATTAAAATTACTAGTATAAAAATGCGTAGTTATAAACCAATCATTTTCAGATCATGGCAACAGAATCGAGGCTTATCCGAAAGGAGATAATTGATCCCGAATTTATTAAAATAATGAACACAAAGGAAAACATTATATACTCGGCAGCTATGTTGGTGGTCGACGAAGAAGAAGGCAGATATATGCGAAAAACTGGTGTGAGCCAAAAACTTGTGGATTTGTCCATCCAATGGTGCTTAAAAACTAGTATACCATTCTGCAGAGCAATATATTCAAGTCCAATAGAGATTTCATATAAACAGTCTTTATATATCTCAAAGCCATAGCTAGAAACACATACTTATATTGTGTAATGCATGAGTTCGACTCTCTCCATCTAAGGGCTAAACACACAAATATATACTTGTCTTTCTACAGGTTTATGAATATTTTATAGGAATCTAATCATCTTTCTGGTTAAACATATATTCAAGGAAATCCCTTGGATTCCGTGACAAGCGGAAACTGTGTTACAACAAAAATATTGACAGCTAGGTTAATCTATTAACACAATTTAAATCAGGAAGAGACTTTACAATCCACCCCCCTCTTAAAGAGAACCACAATTCCTTATTATCATTTCCCTTAAGAATTTTCAATAATTTAAAAAAAGCTTTTTAGATTATCTTTTACATCCCTTAAATCCTGACTCTAGCAAATATTAATATTTTTAAACTATGCTTAAAAGTTCTGGTATCAAGGCACGGAATATCCATGAAACAAACATAAATTAGGACACAAAAATTAAATGAACAAGCAGAAAAAACTAAATTAAAGTGTGCACTCATAAACATACACTGAAAATAGAATTGTTCTGTTTTGATGGGGAATCACTTCGGCAGTATCAGTCTTTAAACTGTACTTCCCTTCTCGGCCACAAAACTGCCAATCTTGGCATTGTTTATAAGTGAAAGCCTTTTTGTTTATTTGGTGCGCAGTCACTTACAATTGTCCCTACACGTAAACATATAAAATAGACTTAACAATAAATGTTATCGCATTTTAATATAGCGAAAGCCTATCTTTCTAGAGAATATATAAAATAAGAATTGGAAATTCTTCCAATTTTCTTTATAAAATGTGCAATAAAATTCAACTTACTTTTTATTAATTAATTTATTCCGAAGAAATCTTGGCAACAGCAGCAATTGTGTCTATATATAATATTCTTTAGCTCAATTTTTTAAATTAAAAAGCTAAGTTTATGCACCCCTTTGTAAGAGATACTAAAGAAAGGACATTAAATAGCTAGTAAAATGATTATACGCATGTCTGGAAGTTAGAATGTTTTAATATCTGAATATACTACCCAGAGTAATCCGAAAATCCTTTATAAAAATCCTTACGGGTGTTTTTGCCGTTTTTCCGAGCCTAATTTCTGATCTTAATTATTGTTACTTCCTAAAAGTGTATTTACGTTAACCACTTGAATCCCTGGTGAAAGAGTTCAAAATCGAGGGATTGGTCCTTTTTGAGTCATTTATAAATTAATTAGAGTAGAACTCATAATTTCTCTTTCGTTTTTCATCGATCTATCTTTCTCTTTCCTTTTTTATCGATCTATATTTCTTTTTGCTTTTTTACCGATCTCTATTTCTCTTTCCTTTTCCATCGATCTCTACTTCTCTTTCCTTTTTCACCGATCTCTATTTCTCATGCATTGAAAAATTCAAATTTCCCTTTTTTTGTCGACCGAGCCATAACCTCCTAACATTTCATTTGAGTATGCCAATTCTGTATAAGAATTCCCAAGAATCCCAGGTAAAACAATTTTTTGGTGTTATATGGATCCGAAGTTTTTCGAGTTGTTCTTGTGAATAACAATAGAGAATTGTATTAGTCACACGCACTTCGTCCATGATTCTGCAGTAACCATGGCTTTAGACATCCTGAACCAATTCCCGACGTTTCCCTGTCCTCTAGTTCAGTCCCAATTTTTGTTTCAAACCCTGGACCATTTCCCGATGCTTCCCTGGCGTCTAGTTCAGTCCCATTTTTTTGACGCCCTGAACAATTTCCCGACGCTTGCCTAGCGTCTAGTTCAGTCCCAATTTGTTGACACCCTGAACCATTTCCCGGTGCTTTCCTGGCATCTAGTTCAGTCCCTTTTTTTAATATGTTATATTTCTCTCTACATTTTGATCCTATGTAATATTTGCCTCTAAATTTTGATCATATGTTATGCTATACATTTTGATCATATGTTATCCTCTACATTTTGATCATGTTATCCTCTACATTTTGTTCCATCTCTATATCTAAGAAAAAAACTAAAAACTCTTTACTAGTACCATTGGTACTAACAAATTAGAATTATCGGCGACAGTTAAGACTAACAGTTTTATACCTCTATACTAATTCTATCCATCTATCTAGACTGGTTATTTAGGTAAGGGAAATCGATTCTCTCTTCCCCGGCTCCTTCAAAATGGCCGACCCCTCTCCAAATGTTCATCTCCCATGTTCTTGCCCTGGGGGAGGCGGAGCCAATTTTTAATCGTCATAGCAGCCTAAAAAATTTGCCTTTTTCGTCGCTTTTTTTCATCTAAATTGGAATCTACAGGGTTTAGCTCTGGAAGGCTATTCATAATTTTTAGAAATTAAATGCTAACGTTTTTACTTTATCAAAGTTAGCATTTTCAGGGTTTAATTCTGGAATTTTCCTGATAAAAAAAAAATACAACAAAATAGCTAGCCTAAGCACTCCTAATTTTTTCCTATGCGCACAAAATTTGAAGGCTCACACTTACTCTTTATGTTTTTCTACTGGATGCAGACCCCTCCAAGGTTTCTTCTTTGACGACTGGAGATTTCACGACAGGATATGTGCGTAAATTGGTTGGCTTCGGCTGATAAAACTGCGGTGATTGAGAAACATTGAGATGTTGAGACGACCCTGTATAAAAATATGTCTGGCCAGCAGGGACGTACGCAGGGGGGCCTCCCGGCCCGCCCCCCCCCCCCCCGAAATCTCGCGATTTTTTTCAATTTCCCATAATTTTCTGATTTTTCTCACAGAATAATGGGTTTAAAGGATTTGCCCCCCCCCGAAACGAATTGGGCCCCCCCGAAGCAAATTCCTGCGTACGTGCCTGCTGGCCAGTATTTTGTTCACTTCTGGCGCCTGTTTGGATGAAATGGCATAGGTCTGGCTCTGCTGTGGATGAACTGGGCTCGAAAAATTACAGCACTTCTGACGCCATGTTGGAAGCTTTTATCTTTGTTGATGTTATAGTTGGGCGAGTCCATCCAATGGTGCTTACAAATTAGTATACCATTCTGCAGAACAATATGTTCAAGTCCAAAAGAGATTTCATATAAACAGTCTTTATTTATCTCAAAGCCATAGCTAGAAACACATACTTATATCGTGTAATGCAGAAGTTCGACTCTCTCCATCTAAGGGCTAAACACACAAATATATACTTGTCTTTCTACAGGTTTATGAATATTTCATAGGAATCTAATCACCTTTCTGGTTAAACATATATTCAAGGGAATCCCTTGGATTCCGTGACAAGCGGAAACTGTGTTACAACAAAAAATATTGACAGCTAGGTTAATCTATTAACACAATTTAAATCAGGAAGAGACTTTACACTGGGATCTGACTTACATTCTCAAAGGGTATGCACCCCACACTTATAAATATGGTTTAGCCCTCGCAAATACCCCTAAATATCGTCCGGCTAGAGGGGAAGTTAAAACAAAATATAGAAAAAGAAGCGCGAAACAACTTGGTTGTCTACAAATAACAATAAGACGTCTACAAAAGAATCTAAATATCAAATATTTTTATTCTAAGGGACCTACTCAAACAGATCTTTTACTCCTTGACAAATGCGGCTCTCCAAAAATTTGCTATAGCCTAGAGAAAAATCCAAGATGCACCAAATACGAAGGCGTGCACCACCCTTTGATGGAAATTCAATATTATAAACAATTTTTATTTGACCCCGAATCCGAAGAATACAAACCCCTAGGTAGTAAATTATTTCTGAAACGTAAGAAAACACACCAGAGAAAAAGAGACGGCTACAAGAGTAATAACAGGGAAAATAACAAAACCAATAGAAGATTCTAAACTCTAACCTAACACGATAAAACCCAAACCAAAATGCTGAAAATTGCAATTCCCTTAGGAATCCTGACAATAATAAATCGTCTTAAACTCTACAAAAACTATCATTTCTTAAAAATAAAATCACGTATTTGCAGATACACCGACCTCTGACGACCTCTAGCATATCGTCACTGATGACCCAGTGAAACGTCGGAAAGAGGTAACCTACATGGAACACTACTAACTCCAATAGGTAGAACATTAACTTATTAACAAAAAAAAACACTATGATAAAATTCCCCAGTTGTCCGCAATTAAATAAACTAGATTCAACATCCGAAACATTGCGTGTTATGCCCCCACAATGTTTCATTACACATAAAAAGTGTCACAGTATGATTAACCTAAATAAATCATTGAGCGAATATGTTTCAGTAAAGGTAGTGGAGAAACCAAATTTTACCACATTACACTTCCTCCCAAAATCACCTAGAAGTCCCTTGGAAGATAGAGTAATCTGAATAATAGCAAGTTTGGTATATTATAACTTTAGTACACGGGCAATGTTGACAACAGCTGAACGTACTAAATTAGCGGCCAACATGGCGTTCTGAATTCTCTTACAAAAGATTCCAATGTCCAAGTATTCCCTAATTGCTCAATTTATCACAGAAAATCTTTTGCAATTTCAGGATGACAATGGTATTACTATCAGTTGACCCCTTCGATGCCTAGCCCTGTTTATAGATCAAGGATACAATCTACTAAATGGAGGAAATTTTCTTAAAAAATTGTATAACAATTGCTGGAACTTTAATGGCATAAACCCAGAAACAAAATCAAGCACATTCAAAGTTACCGCGCGAGATTATAATGATATAAAGAAGATTTCGTTAAACTTCTTCGAAGAAGATAAAAATTTCGGATCCAAAATATTCTCTGGTTTTGACATTATTATACCTGAACAAAAATGTTGCAACGCGTCGCATGTACAATTAATTTTTGCCGTAGTAAAAGAGATAAATAATCTGCTTTCCTTAGCTGAACGATGTCGCAAAGTAATTCGAAAAAATATATAAAAAAAAGATATATCGAATACGTTAAAGGGCCCATACCTTCCAAACGAGCTGTTAGTCTATTTGATGCATTTAGACACAGATAAGAATAATTAAAATAACATAGTATTTGAATTGAAGTTCCTCAGCACAAATGTGTCGTCGTGGGAAATCCATCGACTTGATACTATGTTAGCGTTGTTAGAAACACGCAACGTATTACCGAAAGATACATCAATATTAAAACTAAATGCAGATGGCTATAGGGGGAATCGTGTATACAAATAAAATTATCAGAAATAGCGTCAGAAATTATACATTCACAAAATAACACCATAACCCGTATGTCAAAATTTTCTTTTTCTTCAAAAAATAATTAAACAAACGTTAATAATTAAATATTTAAACACCTCAATGTTTAGTGTAATTACCTTACTATCTAGTGTAATTTTAGTAATTTATTATGGAAACAAGATCTTAGTAGTGTTTATGTGAAAAAATAGGTTACCAGCGTATTTACATATTATCTACTCTATGATTGAACAACTTACAATCAAAAAAAAATATTAATATATCACTCTTGATGCATCAAAATCAAAGAATATAATATAAAACAAAGTTTCATCGTATGTATGAGCTAAGGCTTTAGGGTATATCATAACCAATCATAGATATATATCATAACCAAATTAAAGCTAAAACTTCCCATGAACATTCGAAACCCTAAGACATAATTCATAAACGTAAGCATAATATAAAAGTTTCGTTTGGCGAATACTACAAGCAAATTCACATGTTAAATTAATATAACCAAGTAGCCCAAGTTAAAAATTAAAACACCCAGACTATGAAAAAAAACAGTAAAGTAAATAACGTCTATGAAAATCGACAAATTAATAATAAATTAATTCTAGAAGCAAGCAAAAAGATGAGGATAAGGAATGTCATCATAATCCTTGTTGTTCACGCAGCAGCCCAAGATATTGTAAAGCATGGAGTAATATTTAAGCATGAGATTTAATTGTTAGCCAGCCAAAATGCATGGAAAATCTTTATGAAATTGGACCCCAAATCCTTCGAAACCTTGTTCCAGCAAGTAACAAGATTAGGGAAAAATACGAATGAACTCAAAGAACCGATATTTCAATTCTTAAAATCGGATAAGGGATTACATACTAGTAAAAAAATGCAGAGTAAAGATAACAAAGAATTCGCAATTTCCATTATCCCCAAACTAAAATAAAAATTCGTAATAGATGACTTTGACAAGAAAATGGCAGAAATTGACATGGTACTAGGAACCAGTGCCAAAGAAAACAGAAAGAAAAGGTCAGCGAATAATATTGAAAACTCGTCAAGAGACTTCACTGCAATAAAACCTATGGAAAACCCTCAATTATCAACTACAAGAAAAGGAAAACTCTGTGATAGAAATTATGTCATAATGAACGAATTACGAAGTCTTTGGACTTTTCTCAAAGAACTATGGCAAAATCATGCCACAAACAACGTTAACGAGCAGACATCACCCAAAAATAATTAAGGAAAATAGCAACAAACCTTGAAAGGTATACGAAACAAACCTAGAAAAATTAGAAAAATCAACGAACAAATACCCAGCCCCCCCCCCCAATTAGACTATGACTATACAAATTCACCAGAAGAGAATGAAAAAGATACCACGACAACCACAACTTCATATGAGACCCTAGCCACAGAAATACAGTCTTCGATATCGGAAACTAGGGTAAAGGCACCGATGATTCGACAGTGCAAGTTCGGAACCACTGTCGAAATTTTCCTTCAAAACGGGATAGCTCTGCTTAGCCGTGACTTAGAGCGCCATCTCTAGGAGCCGTCGTTATATTTCAACGGTGCGAAACGTAGACACTATATCCGGTACACCCAGATAAGAAAAGAACATTCAATTCGGTCAGTTTCCTGTTTTCGACACAAAAGGAGCTCCCGACAATTTTTCAGGTATTTAATGTTCAAACTGTCATTACTTGGTTATTTATTGCAAGAAAAAGTTGGGATAAGCGCCAATGTGTCGAGATACATCTGATCTTCTCTGAAATGTAGCCACATTAGCTTTTTCTTGATAAAATTAAATGAAAATGGCGACGGAAATTGCATTGTCGAAACTAGGTTCCAAGTGTCGAAAATTCTTGTTCGATGTAGTGGAATACCAGGCGGACTAAAAATGTTCCTTCAGACGCATTCAAGCGTAAATATTGGCTTCTATCAAGGGATTTATTTCTTTGGCGAATATCTCGTAGTAACCTTGTCGAAATTTTGGACAGACAGCAACAGGCCCTGTCGAAATATAGGTGACTTTGTCAAAACTTCACTGAACATGTAAAACAGATGAGAAATAATAGGTGTCGAAATTCCAGGATCCACTGACGAAACCATAGGCACCATAGCTGTCGAATTTACGGGTGCTTTCTGCGCAACGAGAGATTTTGATGATTATTATTTCTAATAATATATCAGATGAAAGAACATTTAAACAAAAGCTTTTTTTAACTTTGAAGTTTTACTTACAGACACTGGGTTTTTCCATCATCTGAGGAACTGCCACTTGTTAATCATACCATGCAGGGGCGTAAATTGCTATGGGGCAGGGGGTCAGTTGCCTCCCAGACCTCGTTTTGCCCCCCCCCCCCCGACCTGATTTTGCTCCTCCCCCCCCCCAGATTTTTTAGATTATACCCTTATTTATCCTTCATCCGAATAAAAAATACAAATTATATCGAATACAAAATCTTATACGAAATGACGCGTAGGCCTATGTTTTGGACGAAACTAAGAATCTGCATATGAAAATAAAATCCACTAAATCAAATAAACTTCTTAAATTTCTTGAAATCCACTCCCGTTTTTCTAGACCCTATCCCTTCCGAAATGCTAGTGAAACAATTTTGCTATACTAAATTTGTTATAATAAATACTATTTGTATTTAATAATGTACTTTAAAATTTTTTGTACCGATTTTGTTATACCAAATACTACATACTTGAAACAATTTTGTTAGTTTTGTTACTTCTAATTTTGCATAGTCTTTTATACTTTTATACATTAAATGAAGTTGAAGAAAAACAAAGAAACAAGAATATACGTGTCAAATACACCAGGTTCCGCCCACAAGTATTCCCCAAGTATTTAGACGGGTGTCGAATTGGGTTCCGACTTGCGTCGAAAACAGGTAACTTTTTTGTTGTGTCGAATTTGTAGGTGAAAATGCTCTAATTTCGGAAAATTGGAGCTTTATACCCTTTCCAGACAAAACTTCAAACTTCTCATCAAACAGTTAGATTCTTAGATGTTTTTCCTACATACTGAAACCCTTTTCAAACCGAAAGTCTTTAAATTAAGACTTCTAGAGTAGAAAAACTGGTTTTTTACAAAAACTGTCGAATCATCGGTTCGACACCCAATACGGGTGTCGAATTGGGTTCCGACTTGCGTCGAAAACAGGTAACTTTTTTGTTGTTTCGAATTTGTAGGTGAAAATGCTATAATTTCGAAAAATTGGAGTTTTGTACCCTTTCCAGACAAAACTTCAAACTTCTCATCAAACAGTTAGATTCTTAGATGTTTTTCCTACATACTGAAACCCTTTTCAAAACGAAAGTCTTTAGATTAAGACTTCTAGAGTAGAAAAACTGGTTTTTTACAAAAAATTCGAATCATCAGTACCTTTACCCTACTGCAAATACAGTACCAGAATTAATCAAACTTAGTGGAGAATCACCTAGAAACTTAACTATCTTAACTTATCTAAAACCAACGACATTTACAAAATGGGTATGGTCGACAGGACCCACATTTACACATACCAATTCTATTGGCAAAGTCTTTATAAAACCTAGAGCGAGAATCCCAATAACACATACCGAAATAAAAACGATAAAAGTTCAAAGGCACAAGCCTGAAGAAAAGAAAAATAATTATGAAAACGAAGAAGAAGATAATTACGTACCTAAGAAATGTTGGACAATAGACGGCAAACGTACATGCGCTAGACTAGCCATGGCCGACGAGCCGATAAAAGAAGGTGTCGAACCATTACCTGATCTATGAGAAAAACACCCAGAGAGTATCAACTCACCAAGCCTTCTTAATATTATACAGACAGAGACTACAATATTTGAATTATATACTTTATTTGAATTATTCAACAAGGAAATACAAAAATTAAAACAAAGTACCACAAGAATTTTTGAAGTATTCTGTCGAAGAAGTAAATACCGAAGAAATACAAGCCTAATTCCCATCATTGGAGAACTCGCCTCCCACCCATTTGGGTTAACAACGGAGGAAGACTTAAACATCCTGAGGGAAAACGTAAAAAAGCTGAACAATGCCATGAATATAATATTACATGTCAAAAAAATACAAGCTAGCATGGCAAACTATCAAAGAGATAAAGTCGAAATGATATCAAAGAAAATCTCAAAAACAGTAAATGTAATGAATTATCTAAGAAACGAAGTGGATCGTGTGATTACGGATTCGAGCCTCACTACAGTATCGCTCGATATAATTACCATGTCACTACTAAACCTAGCGACAGATGTCAGTAGGTTCGAATTCGCATTATTTGCCCTAACTGGAGGAACTTTATCATATGACCTAGTAGACCCTGCTAATCTAAAAAGTATCCTTGATGAAATAAAAAAGCACCTAACGTTTGGTTTGTATCTACCCATAGAGCCAGAAGTAGCAACTTTATTTTTTTATTACACAATATTAAAGGTCCACATCACGGAAATAAATGAACAATTATTCGCGGTAGTAACGATTCCATTGATAAATCAACAATCCATTTACGACTTGTATAAAGTTTCTACCTTCCCTGCCAATATAAAAAAGACAAATTCATTTATGACTATTAAACCAGAAGCCGAGTATTTACTTGTTGATCAAGATAGAAGAAAATATACCTTGGCTTATTCACAAGACCTAAAAGAATGCGTATCATTAAAACAACCTGGTATGTGAGCTAACGTTACCTATTTATAATATCAAATCTGGATCCTGTATGTTAGATATACTTTTAAAAGAAACCCAACAAGAAGAAATCCCTAATTCTTGTGAAGCTTTAACAGGAAGTGCGAAACGAGAAATATTCATACATTTAAGAAATGATCTTTGGCTATTCTCTGTTCCAAAAGAAACTGTTGGAATTCTATCTTGTAATAATAACACTGAAAGAATAGACCTAAGTTATAAGACCAAATTACTATTACAAGATGTTGGTACAATAACAATAAAACAGGGATGTCGACTAGTAACTACAAAAACGACAGTGCAAACACCATCAATAACTACAAGCATAAACATAATAAGTTCTAAAATAACCAATTTTAAGGCAATCAACTTATCGTACACTATTCTCAATATAGATACTGAGGAACTGAAAACCTCAATATGGTCCAAAATAGAAAAGAATAAAGGAACATTACCACTTAGGAAAATAAGAGAAACATTAGATTCCCAGATCCCCCTATTTACCAATGAAGACCAAAGATTAACGTACGTGGAGAGTAGATGTGGATTATTCTCAACAAATTTCTGGTGGAACATACTACTGACCGTACGTTTCGCATTTGCGATTTCCTTAACTATCAGAACCTTGCTAACCTTTAACTATAGAAGAATTTTGCGACCGAGAAGGCAAAACCCAAAGGAAGGCCACGCAGAGATGACCGAATTGCAGTAGTTAAACCCGGAACCCCTTGAAAACGTCTAAGCCAAGAAAAAGGGAGGACACTAGAAAACGAGTGGGTATAGAGGTCCTCAATCGCTCTTGCTATGTTCAGTCCCTTACTCTAATTGTCGTTTACGTAAAACCGTGCGGTTACGACGCTGCAATATGCGTTTCTTAAACAGCACGGAAGTGCGTGAACAATGAAGGCATGAAAATGTACAGTAAATAAGACCTAATATTTAATGATTTAGTCTAACTCATGTTTAAATGATTGTTTTAAACCTTATGTAGAATTAATCGAGCTTTAAAAGACATTAAAAATAAAATGTTTGCAATAATGTATGCTAAAGTGTATAATAACAGACCTTACTTAAAGTTAAAGATTTATTAATCTTTTTATATTGCCATTTTGCTAAGTCGCTGTTAATTTTCTAATGGAAATATTGTGTGTTTAACAAGTATAATAATAATATCAAATGTAGAAATCAATATTATATTAACCTATCAGTATATGTGTGTTAATATCAGTGCAGTTGCTTGTTATTGTCTTGTAGTATAATAATTACCGTTAAGTGTGTCTTTCGTATTGTTTATTATCATCTTTATGTATTATGACTGACTCGTTATAAAGAACATGTTATCCTGCCTAGTTATTATTATTCCAGGAATGGGAATGACCTATTGGAAATCAAACATTACAAATACACAATCCAGTACAGATAAAACCCAGTAGCATCTATCTTCATCATTCGTCAACCAACGAAGAGTACTCACAATAAATCCCAGGCAAATGCTAAGACGATAGTTGCTGTTAGAACAACCTATTACACACCATATTATGAATCAGGTAACACCACCCAATAAATCTCAGTAAACAGCATATTACAGAACTATATAGAAATAACAATCCTGAGAACCCCCATCAACCAGCATAAAATGTAAATGCATAAAAATCATCCTTGATAAACCCTATGGATCGATATACCATATAACCGCATGGTTATGATATTTGGTAAACCCCATCAATCTACATGTCATAGAATTGCGAGTTGAATCCCAAAGAAACATTGATCTAAAAAGCCCTACCTCTACTTTACAGTATATATTACAAGACAGTCTCTGAAGAATGAAACTGAAAACGAACTTTTAAATCATAGAAACCAAAAGTAACCCTAGTGACTAACCCCTGAGTGGCTATATACTCCATGAGTTAAAGACAATGTGTTGAAGGAGCCACTAAAATTTAGTGTCAACCCATTCTAAATACAGACGTCGATCCCCCTGTAATTAATCAAGACACAACCGCAACGTCAATAGATACAAGCCACGCACGAACAATTTTATACGAGAAACACAATCTATAAGTGCTTTAAAAATCTCTTAAGAATGAAACACTGAAAGGAAAACCAACCCATCTATTAACAATACAATCCCAGTAACTAACCCCTCAACGATAACATACCTTATGAACTATCCAAAGATAGCAGGTGAAAATGAACTCTGAGATCAAATTTCACCACACCTGTAAATGAAAGTATCAATTCCCGTTTGATAAATTAGAGACCAGCCCATCGTCCATGATGAACACAGCCACGTTCAAACAATTTTGTGCAGAACTTACACTGTAAGTGTTTTGACATTTTACCCATCAAAACAAAATGAGTGAAGGACAATAATCAAACATCAGAATAAGTGAGTACAATAAGAGACACGTAGGATGGTGAATAGATGTGAATTTGCATGTATCCATTAATAATTTTGATAACTTATCAATAGTGTTGAATAAGGAACATACCCAGTGGAATTATTTTGCTATTACCAGTGAATATGGTGAAAATAGTTGTATATGTTTTAAATCGTTCATATATGTATATATATATATATATATATATATATATATATATATATATATATATATATATATATATATATATAATATATATATATATATATATATATATATATATATATTATATATATATATATATATATATATATATATATATATATATATATATATATATATATATATATATATAATATATATATATATATATATATATATATATATATATATATATATATATATATATATATATATATATATATATATATATATATATATATATATATATATATATATATATATATATATATATATATATATAAATATATATAAATATATATATATATATATATATATATATATATATATATATATATATATATATATATATATATATATATATATATATATATATATATAATATATATAAATATATATATATATATATATATATATATATATATATATATATATATATATATATATATATATATATATATATTTATATATTTATATATATATATATATATATATATATATATATATATATATA